>JASCZI010181321.1:101049-117780 GCA_036250425.1 Stylosanthes scabra | reverse complement strand
GGTCAACCCAACCATACAACTCCCTCTCAGCCGGAGAAAGCACGCGAGGGTTACGAACATTTTGGCATGATTTCTTCTTCGCCATTTCGAAAAATAAATAAAGCCTAAAAATGCAAGCAAGGCTAGTAATCAAGAAAACAAGAAAGGGAAGAAGAAGAAGAAGAAGAAGAAGAAGAAGAAGAAGAAGAAGAAGAAAAAACACACACACAAAGCACACACTGGAAACGCAGTTCATGAAATGCAAGAAAGCAGAGGAAGAAGGGAATACCTGTAACCGAAAGAAGCTGAAGATGAAAATGCGAGGCGAAGAACACCAGTGAAAGAGAGAAATCTTCGAGAAAGAAAACTCAGAAGAAAGAGAGGAATAGCAGACGTAAGAGAAAGCGAAAAAGAGTCCCTCGAGTCCCCCAAGCCTTCTTAAACACGCCTCGGGGAACTCAGGGGGCAAGGAAATGATGGGACGGTTACAAAAACTTTGAAAACCGCACCCCATGAGCAACCGGAACTCAGAAAAGCATAGCAAAGAAACACGTAGCAACCGGAACTCAGAAAAGCGAAACTCGCCTTGCATGCATCAAGCCTCCGGAAGTTGACACAACCGCCCGGAACTTAAGCCAAAAAATGGGTCGTGAACTCGCAAGCTTGGCCCAAAAGCCTCAAGCTCCTGACTGGGGGCAATGTTACGGACCAGCCTCCAAGGCCCAAGATCATCAAAGAATAAGGCCATAAAAGTGGCCCACAAGCAAAGATGAAGATGAATCATCTAAAATAGGAAAGATTTGATACAATCTTAACAGATCCCAAAAAGATCTCAACTACCTACAACTATATAAGCAGGGGGCATCAGCCCCTCAAGGTACGCACTCTCTTAACCTACCTCATTCTATTAGATCTAGAATCCCATAATCCTATTATGGGCTTCTAGAGCTATTCACCTCCACAGTAACCCCTTCTCGGCTATAACTCTCGGCCACGCCATAGGGTTCGTCATCAAAGGCACACCTTCTTGTCCCAAACCTCGTATCTCGACCCCCCATTCGAAGTCCTTTGGACAACCGTTAAGGGTCTGACCTTAACACATACCCTATTCATAGATTTAAAATTCCTCGATATCCGATCTAAACCTACAAGTACTTGATAATACCTTCAAAATATAGTTATTTTTAAAATAAAAAATACAATATTTAATTATATTATACAATCCCACTACAAAACGTAGGTCCTTACCGTTTCCTCTATATCCGCATCTATATTGTCGTTCGCACGCAGGTTACACATTGTATCTATGCAAGGGTTGGTTACAAATCCTTCGCCTTCGGTTCTTTTCTAATCTGATGTAACTAACTGGTAGACATAAAGCACGAGGACTCGGATTTCACAAGAAAGATATCACCTCTTTTAAAGACGACTCATAAACCAAAAAGGTTTTTCACCCATTAACCTCCCTTATAACATCCTAACTCAACTCATAACCTTTTGCAAATCTATTGTAGTTCATTTGGATCTCAATCTTATTCGGAAAAGCTCGGCGTCGACACTCGAGTTGATCGGACTCGGCATCAAAGCATGACATTAAGTTTCAAATCACGGAATCCAAATAAGGCAAACAATAGACCATCATGTATACCGACTCGAATCTTTGCCGGAGGCAAGACTCAACACATGATTCTTTGGACTCAGAGTATGCATCGAAGCATAACAGTTCCATTCCTCAGGCTCACAAGGAAAGAACTGCTCTGATACCAAAATGTAACACCTTAATATTAGTTATTACGACCTTATCGATTACATAATACGTAGATATAGGACTATTGAAAACCAACTAATGTAACTAGTAGTTCATAATAAATTAAAGCCAAACATCATATAGTACAAAAACTTTTCTTTTATTAACATAATAGTAATTACAAATGGTTCATAGACCTTAGACACCAGCCAGCAAAACTTAGGCTTACATACATAACTGAACTGACCCTTATGAACATACGTAGCTAGTTCTCCTTTATACACATACATAGTTGCGACATAACAGAGAGATTCTAACATCTTGAACGAAAAGCGTTGCTTCGGTTGCTTTCCAAATGAGAACCCGTATCTGAAAAGCATGTGAACAAATACGGGTGAGAATCCCAAACCACTGAATTCTCAGTACGGTAAAGGCACCAATACTGTATAAGGTAAACTAGCAGGATTACTAAGGCAATCCTACACGTACGCTCAAGTTTTTCAAGGTATCTCTCGCAATTCGTAACATACAACTCTCTCTAATTACTGTAGGTTCCTCTTATAGATATTATCCTTCTAATCATTGCATCTTTCTATCCTGCCACTTCCTCTTAATCATTGGTATCCTATTCCTTCTTCCATACATAACCTATCTTCACTCTAAAATCGCAGTAACACAATCACAGTCAATTCACACAAACATTCATTACAAGACAAATAGCAAATACAATTACATTCTACCAGACAATCAATCTCAAACAATGTCAACCAAATGCATATGATGTGTGCCTGTCCCTATGGCTAAATGAGTTCATTTGGTCAGTTATCTTAGCCAACCAGACCAATCCAGTATATATCCCGGATCACTCTCAGCACGTACTTCCCCAAGGACGCTACATAACGCCCAGCGCTTGCTCAATCTTTATAATTGGGGATTTCCATGTGATCATCATGTGCCGATATTTCACGACATGGGTGTCTCTTAAGCACCCTTTTAGGACTGAGAGTCTGCTATTGCCAGAAGCAGGGAAGTTGATCCCATGGATCCCCTCATTCACCTCCTGACTCACGTAATGTTCATCATACAACTTGAGAGGACCATATCCGGAATTCATTCAATACATACAAAAAGGTTTCTCTCAAGGCAATACCCTATACATGAGATGTAATTATCCATGGGAGGTGTGGAATGCTCTTCTTGTTCTTTAAATTCGTTTAAAACACAAAATGTTGCTATAGAATGGACTCTGAAGAGCAAGAGTCGATTCTGTAGAGCTTTTAAACACCATTTTAGAAATCTGGACTCATGTGAATCGACTCTGGTGTTTCCCGAGTCGACTCTCATGGCTCTTTGAAACTCATTTTGAAAGGTGGAGTCGATTCGAATCACTCCGAATCGACTCCCTGCAATGTCAACAAACCAGTTTCGTCTTTGTCCAAATAAGAATTGACTCTGTCACCCCTCGGAGTTGACTCGTAACTCTTGGAAAATACTTGAAATAAGAAATATTCCCAAGAGAGTCGACTCTGAAGGGTTAGAGTTGATTCCCTGAGACTCGGTGAGGTTGGGTTTGGCCTCTGTCCAAATAAAAATTGATTCGCAGGTTCTACGAGTCGACTCTCAACACTCAAAACTCGTTTTTAACTTAAACAAAAGCTCAGTGAGTCGACTCTGTGCAGTGCAGAATCGATTCACTGCAGTGAACTGCGGCCGCAGGATTTTCGAAGTTTATCTTGAATCTTTAAACACTCAAAACTCTTTGCTCGCTAGGCCAAATCCCATTGTTTCAAAAGCATCACTTAGTCTCAAAATCAACCTTTAAAACTATTTGTTCCTCAATCATTTCCATATTTCAAAACCCAATACGAAACTCTTTAAAACTAGCATAAAACATATTTTTGGTAAAAGTCCAGAAACGTCATTTTCATTTTAAAACCAAGTCTAAATCCATTTGTTTGTTTCCAACAGACTCCCATCCTCTACCTTCAATCAAGACATCCATTTTCAAAACATGTTTCACCTATTACTCATCTCATGAATAGGCATTTAAACACTTTATTAAATCTTTTTGGCATATATACACAACTCATACATTTCTTATATATAACAAGTCATCGAACAATCATCATCAAGTATCACAATCAAGCACCACAAACAAACATTCATAAAATCATCCCTATTGGTTCCCTACCTTCTTTGGTTTTAGTTCACCTTTAATATTCATACTAGGTGCAACTAACCTAGTATATCATGCTAGGTTACTTTTTACCTTAACGAGTCCTACACCACACCTGAATTCCAAGCTCAAAACATGCAAAAGCAGTTCCACTGCTTCATTTGAGCATCCAAGCACAACCTTCCATACCCATCACTCCTAGTGTATCCTTCAAATTGCTATTTCTCCATCTACCTCTCCCATAGCCTCTAACCATGTTCATAGCACCTAACAACATGAGAAACCCCAAACATCATGGATTTAGGGTTCACAAAACATCAAGAACGAAAGTTGTGGTTGCACTCACCTTCATTCTACCTCATGGGTGATGATTCTTGGTCCTTGCCCAAGCTACAGCGTCCATGGAACGACAAGAACCTCGAAATCACAAACACCTAAAGCTCATAAACTTTCATAGAATTGTAGGAGAGAAACGGAAAGGAAAACGTGATACCCATACCTCAAAGATGGGATAGAAACATAGAGGATGAAGAGAGCTTCGCGTAGCTGCAAACGGTGCGTCAATCGGAGCTCTGGTGTGGAAGTTATGGCCCCCAGAAGGCGGCGGTGAATAGAGCCAGAGTTGCTTCTGAATCAACTCCGAGTCAATTCTGGAAGCAACTCTCAGCTCAGCTCTTGCTCTCAAATGAGAAGGAAAGAGAAGTTGAAGGCTATTTTTAGCCATTAATGGATGGCATTTTCGTAATTACGTGGTTTGGTTCGTTCCGGGGCAAATTTGTAACGTGGGCGTTCGCGTTCGTGTCCTAAACATTTTCGTGATCGCACTCATACCTTCGTTTTCACTTCGTTTCACTTTTGACTGCATTAAGCCGATACCATTAATTTAATTAACTGTGCGGGTTTCAGTGCAGCTTGAACTGGATGACTGATTGGTTCCACCTGGAAAAATCCACTGTGTTCAAATATCTTAGCGAAAGTCCCAAATTCCAGAGCTACCGTGTCCGTTTGGGTTTAGGTCCCTATCGTCGTTATAGCGCTTGAGTAGCACGAACCATCAAGTAATCGCGCCGTCGTGGTTAACCACAAGTTCGGGGTTCAAATCACCCAATGGCATGCGCGTTCATTCTTCCCCAAAATTCAAACACGATAGAAACGGCGCACTGCAGCCACCACCGTTGTTGTCGCTGCAGCCGCCCCCACCGTTGTCGTCGCTGCAGCTGCCACCCTTGTCTCTGCAGCCGCCATTGTCATCATCGTCTCTTCTTCTTCCTCTTCGTCATCATCTTCTTCTTCTTTCTCATCCTCCTCCTCATCCACTGTTACGTTGTTGCTGTCGGTGTTGTTATTATTGTTGTTGATGATGTTCTTCTTCTTCATGAATTGGATTTTCGTGAAAAAGAGAAACATAATTTCATATAAAATAGAAACGGATTTTCATATAAAAACTGAACTTGATTTTCACAAAAACAGAAATGGATTTTCAAGAAAAACAGAAATGGGTTTTTAAACAAAAACTGAATTAGGTTTTCACGAAAACAAAAATGGATTTTGAAGAAAAACAGAAACATATTTTCATATAAAATTGAATTTGATTTTCACAAAAACCGAAACGAATTTTCATGAAAACAGAAACACATTCTGAAGAAAAACAAAAATGTATTTTCTTTTCTTTTCTTCTTCTTCCTCCTCATCCTCCATTCCTCTTCCTATTCCTCTTCCTTCTTCTTCTTCTTCCTCTTCCTTCTTCTTCTTCTTCTTCCTCTTCTCTGCATTCCTCCTCATCCTCCTTCTCCTCCTCTGTGTTATATTTCTTTTTCTTCCTATTCTTCTCCACTTTCAATGTTATCATCATCATCATCATCATCATCATCATCATCATCACCTCTTCCTCCTCTTCTTCTTCTTCCTCATTATCATCATATTCTCATCATCTTCCTCTGTTTTGTTCATCTTCTTCCTCCTCCTTCTTCCCCACTTTATGATCTTTTTTTTTCCTTCTTCAATGGTTTATCATTCTTTTTCTTCCTCTTCTTCTCTATTGTCAATGTCATCATAATCGCCGTCGTGCTATATTCAAAATATACATTATTATCTGTAGCAAATTTAGAAACACTCAATAAATTTTGTGATATAGCATGAACAGGTAATAGATCACCGAGTTTATAACAAATATTTTTAGATTTATCAAATAAGAAAGAGACACTAGAATTATGAATAGAGACTCCATTTCCATTACCAACATAAAGTTACTCTGGGGTTTGCTTGTTTCGCAGTGACATGATGGGATGCCTCAGAGTCAGCATACCATGTTGAATCTGTTATAGTGGATGGGGCAGTAAGATAGGCTTTTGGCTGATGAAATGAGGTTGAGGGTGGTGATGGATAGGAGTTGCCATAGGGAATGATTTTTTGAGGATTCTGTTGAGGGCTTTGAAAATTTGGGTCAAATCTGTGATAGCAAATTTGGATAGTGTGACTAAGCTTTCCGGACAGCTGACATTGGGGACGGTTTGGTTGGAACATGCCCCCTCTTCCATTGCGGCCACCGCTTCTCCCATTGTCTCTGCCATTTCTGCCACCACGCCCAAAATTCTGATCAAGATTGGTAGAAGAGGCTTGTGTAAAATGAGGCATTGCCATGACTTTATCTTTTCGATTGATGCGATGTTCATAAGCAAATAGAAAGCTTTCTGCTTCATGGATGGTGAAGCTGGTCATCCGAGACATAACTGAGGTTACGTAGCCATCATATTCGTCCGGCAAACAATCCAAGATAGCTTGGATATGATCATTTTAAGAGAAGGGATGACCAATGGAATGCAATGAGTCAACAATTTTCTTTATCGATTGAAGATATTCCTCGATTGTACCTGTTTTCTTGGTTGTTCGAAGTTGAATTTTCTGGCTCTGGATCTGAGCTCTTGAAGGCACTGTGAAGATGTGAGTAATCATCTCCCAGCTTTCTGCAAACGTTGCACGGTGGACCACATTATTTTTGTAGGTGATAATCATGGAGGCATCAAGCCATGTCATGAGCGCCGAATCGTGCTGAGCCCATTCTTGCAAATCTCTTAGATTATTGTATGAGTGCCATGGTAGTAGATCAGAATCGAGCTCTGGGTACCATGTAAGAGCCTTAGCTCAAGATAACAGAGTCAAGAAGAATCTGTTCTTGAAGAACAAAGAAAGAATGAAAGTACTTGAAGAAGAAAGAAAGAGAAAGAGTAAGAACAGAATTAGGGATTTGTGATAATTGGTAAAGTGAAATCTAGCTGATTTGGGACCAGCTCAGAATTTATATACAGAAGCTTTTGGCTCATAAATTAGCTTTCCTAACACACCTACATATTGTTGTCATTAAAAAAGATCTTCTCTCCCCTTGTCAAGCAAGATCGTTGCCATCAACAACGATCTTTCCTTGTTGTTGTACATAGTAGATAGTTGTTAATAACATAGATTTACCTATTGATGTATCCTGCCACTAAATCTTCTCCAATGATAACGATCTTATATGGGGATCAATTTTTTTTTTTACAATTTACATAGATAAATGCAGAAAGTTACAATTCAATGCCATAACCTCCTAAGTTGCAAATGGATAATTTTAGCTTCCATAAGTTTTATTTATGCAAATTGCCCTATAAATTATGATATGGTATTAGATTTCTATAATTAATAATAAAATCCATGACCCCTAGTCACCAAAAAAAAAAAAAAAAAAAAATCCATGACCCCTGTTATGACATATGAAAAAGAATAATACCCAACATCCTACTGTTGTTGAGTTTTAGTTGGAATTTATGGGTGTTTCTTTTGTGAGATTTTTGTTTTCTTATTGTTTGCAAGTTTTTTGTCTTCAAAGGGTTTGAGTTGTTGAGTTTTAGTTTCGATTTTTTGTGGCTATTTTGTTTGTGAGATTCTTGTTTGTTAAGAGAAAAAAAAATTGCATAAAAGAATATGTTCAACTCGTACTTTTTAAATACAAATATAATTTCTATAAAATAAAAAATGTTTAATTAGTTATAAAAGTCAATTACCATCTTCGCCTTTCACCTTATATTCTAATCGTTGTTTGTTATCTTTTGAGTAATAGTGGATATTCATGGGTATGAATGAAATTTTCTTAAGAAAGTCTTATAAAAAAAAAAAGACATTTTCATTACATGTAAACCCATCACAAAAATAATTTAATCCAAAAATACAATACAATCCAATTAAAAATTTCATAAACTGGAAAATTTTTACAAGATTAGAAGGTATATTATATCATAAAATGAAGAACAAAATAAATCATACGAATAGAGTAGTGTGTGTTTTGTTACCATATTTGTTACTAAATTTAAGGTAAATCACATAAATTTTCGAAGAATAATTTATACCCAACATTCATTGTTTCCCAAATAAATGGATAAAAACAAGTTAGAAACTCCTAAATAGAAGAGAAAAACACTATTTACATTTTTCATCAGGGCAGTAAATCTAGAACATTCGTTTCTCATTAGTTTATCATTAGATCAACGTAAAATTTGGATTGAATCTTATCTTGTCTTCATTCTGAATGGTGGAGATTTGAAGGTATGTGGTACGAAAAATCAACCTAGAACAAAGGTGCTATTTTTGTAGTAGGTTTATCTTTTTTATTCTTGTTTGTAAGTTTTGAAGTTTAAGTTGTTTGGGTAGTTGTGTCTTCCTTTTGTGCAGTGCATTGTGACTTTTTTTTACCATATTTTTCATCATAGTGAAGCTATTTTCAGGTTTTGATGATTTGTGGTTTCTATTTCTTAGATTAAGGAGGTTTTCTAAGTTAATAATCTTGGTATATTAGCTTATTTTAATTTTCTAGTTTACATGATTTTTCCACTAGGTGTTATTTTACGACGGTTGTTACTTATTGTAAGTGGAAAATTGTGTGTTTTATTTTATTGGAATAAAACACACAAGAATTAGGAGAGCAATAATATCCATTCAAAATAAGTAATGACAGCAATAATAATAACATCCAGAGAAAAATCAACTAAAATCATAAAATAGAAACAAGTTAGCACACCAAAATTTTTAGCGTAAAAAATCTTCTGAATGTGAGAAATAAAAATTATAAGTCATCCAGATCAAAAAATAATTTTACTATTATAAAAATAAGGTAAAAGAGACTCACAAATTACTACACCAATACAATATGCAAAACAACCCAAACTTTTTTGTGTCGACCAACTACTGTGGGTTTACCATGTGAATGCTAAATTTAGTATTTACTAAATTAATTATTAAATGGGGCCTTGGGGTTGATCCGAAAATAAAAGAGTGATGAATGGCATTTGTGGGACGAGGTTCAAAAGAGGAAACGAAAGCACAACAAGCTAGTTGGGTGGACTGTGGAGGGTGGTATATTCCTTCGTTGCGAATGCGATCTTGGAATAATCAATAGATCAACGCCACCCTCTGCCTCCATTTCCATCCAATCAAATTTAATTTCAACTTTCTCATCTGTTCACACTTGCAAATTGATGTTCCTAAAAAGAAAATATTAAAATTTACTCTTAGAAAATACACTATTAAAATTTACTCGTATGAACTTGATCTATGCTCAGTATATTTTCACATTTTTAAAATGTGCAATTTAATTTGTGCAGGATTAATTTTTAATTCAGAATGAATAAAAGATTCATTTCAATAAAAAGATGGAAAAGTATTTTTCTTTTTTTTTTTTTTGTTTACACCATGTTATTACTTTTGAAGATTAAATTATGTATTTTGTAAATTTTAAAAGAGTAAATTACTTAACATTTTTCATTAAAAGCCTTCAATTGGAGGTGGAAGATTTGAAGAGGGCCCTGCTGTTTTCTTCAAGGTCCTCCAACGCTAAATTGCTAATTCAGAACATATGACCAACCGTGGATACCAAACTCAGGAGGAAGTAACATGGGCAAACTTTTCAGAGGTTGATCTTTATGATGATTTTGTAGATTTCACATCCTCTAAATTCTTGTTCTCCACACAAGATTTCAAGAAATAAATCTTGATTAACTTTCCAAAGATATAGTTAGTCATAAGAGGATGTTCTTCTCATGTCAAGATTTCATCTATATCCTATTCATTATTCACACTTGCTTTATTGAGCTCCTTCTGTATCCTTCTATCATAATTCTTTGAACTTGGAATGATAGCAACTGAAAATTATTGCACTAACATTGAACTAATCGATCCACTACTCATTCCAAATCAAATCAAACACCGTGTTCAAGATAGATAGATATGCACTGTTGCCATGGTAATATGACTTCATGTCCATGGAGAAAGTAATGTACACAGAACACCTTACTCCTCTTAATTCCATTTATGTCACCAATAGTCCCCACAAGAACAGAACCCATCCTTAAAATGATGAAACCGCTTTGAGTCCCTTACAACAATTTTTCGATTTTCCACCTTGGAAATCAATTTAATTACATCATGGCAGTCACCACAAATCCTAAGATTTTTTATGATCTGGATAGTTGCACCAGGAACTGAATTCATGATTCCAAAGGAAACGGCGAGTTTCTCACTGTGAACTCTTAGAACCATTCCTTTTTCTTCATCATCAATGTCATGAAGCACTGATGCTACGTTTGGCGTGTAGCCTAGTTCTTGCAGCTTAACATTTAATTTGTCCAAATACTCATAAATCTTAGCATGTTGAGGATGCTCTTTATCACCAACTAAAAATATGTGTATTCTACCTTTAAGTTCAACTATGCTGTATCCAGGTGTTTTAAGCAATCCATGATTTTTCATCAATATTCTCATCCTCTCGACATCATCCCACCGTCCAGCATCGGCATAAATATTGGAGAGTAGCACGTAGTACCCGCAATTACTTGGGTCTAACTCAAATAGTTTTCTAGCAGAAATCTCGCCTAGTTCCACATTCTTGTGAATCCTACAAGCCCCAAGAAGGGAACCCCATATTATAAAATCAGGTCTCACCTTCATTTCCTTGATCAATCCATAAGCCTCATTAAGATAACCAGCACGGCCCAGGAGGTCAACCATGCACGAATAATGCTCAATTCCAGGTTCAACATTAAATTCACGATTCATTCTGTTAAACCAATGCCATCCTTCTTCCAACAGACCAGCATGGCTGCAAGCAGCCAAAACTGACACAAAAGTGATGTAGTTCGGTTTCACTCCAGACCTTATCATCTTGTAGAAGACTTCCATAGCATCTTTTGCGCGACCATGCATTCCATAGCCAGCAACCATAGCAGTCCATGACTTAACATTCTTCTCTTTCATGCAATCAAACCCCTTTCTAGCCAACTCAACTCTCCCACATTTACAGTACATGTCTACTACAGAGGTACCTACAAACACATTATCCTCCAAATCCATCTTTATAACCTACAGAAAAAGGAAACAACTAGTGAGATTCGCAATAAACTTGAAGAAAAAATTACAGCTAGATTCTTAACAAGTGTTGAAACAGGATCCATGGAGCAAACTTTTGCATACCTGACTATGTATGCACTTCCCAACCTGCAGAGCTCCTGAATTTGAACAGGCTAACAACACTGCCGACAACGTCACAGCATTATAACTGACCTTGTCAGTGTTGTCACTCTTCACCATATCACTGAAAACATGGAATGCCTCAGCTGACAATCCATTTTGTGCATATTCAGCAATCATAGAGTTCCATGAGAAAGCATCCTTCTCTTCCATCCCATCAAACACCTTCCTTGACACACCCAACTCCCCACACTTCGCATAAGCATCCATCAACGTGTTCCCAACTCCTAAACACCCGTCGAACCCCCTCTTGATCACGAAACCATGAACCCCTTCAGTAGTTCTCTTCCGGCACACCCGAGAACAAGCCGAAAGCACCGAACCCACCACTACCGGATCCACAAAACCATCCTCGTCGTCCATAAGGCACCCCATATTCTCACTCTCCTCAACTAACAGCTCCTTAAACAAGCAAATCCCCTCAACAGCGAAGCCATTTTGGACATATCCTGCAATAATTGAAGTCCAAGACACCACATTCCGTTGGGGAATTTCGTCGAACAGGTTGCGGGCATCTTGCAAACGGCCACACTTGGAGTACATATCAATAAGCGCAGAGGAAACGAAGAGATCCGATTGAAAGCCAAAGACAAAAGCCTGTTGATGGGTCTGCTTTCCGGCGAAAAGGTCGGAAAGCGAAGAACAGGATTTGATGGCACAGGGGAAGGTGTTGCGGTTGGGAGTGAGGGAGAGCTTGCGCATAGAGTTGAAGGCACGGAGGGCGTGGAGGGAGTCACCGCTTCGGGCGAGGTCGGCAATGATGGAGTTCCAAGAAGAGACGCTGGTCTTGTCGAAGTAGGTGTGGAACATTGTTGTGAGCTTGTTGGTGCATTTTGGTGGTGATGATGAGTAAGTGCGAATGGCTATGATTCTGAAAACGGATTGCAAGTGATGATAGGAATTCGGTGATGTCTTCATTCAATCGTTCATGCTGATTAGGCGATTACCATACGCAACTTTAAGAAAATCCAGCTAGCGAATTGGAATTTAAAGCTGCCAAGGCTTTACCTACGCTACGCTGGAAATAGAGCATGCACGCAAACACAATCATTAGTTTCATATAGCCTCGAAAAGTTGGTAAGGCAATAAAATAGGAGATTAATCGCTCTTAGATGAAGTTGAGTAGGCGGCTAATATGTGATCAAAGTTATAAATTTAAGGGGAAAAAATGATAAAGTAGTCCATGATCCTTTCATTTTGTAATAAATAAATGCTGAGAAAGTATTAATAATTAATATTTATTTAAGACAACAATCCTCCAATATTATTGAGTTAATACTATATTTTGAATGATTTATTTTATGTTATTTCAAATAATTTATTTTCTGTTATTTTGTATGATTTATCTTTTACTATTATTTGATAATTGACTTTTTATTGTTCATATGATTAATTTTCATGCAATTTTTGTATGCTATATTTTGATTGTATTATTCGTAACAATAATGTTAGGTAACTAATAAAAATTCAACCAACAACTTAAATTTAATGTTCTATTTTTAATTTTAACAATAACCCCGCAAACTCAATATAAAAAAGAAAAACGAAAATTACAAATTCATCATCTATGTTATTTATCAAATACAAAAACCAGGCACTTGCACTTTAAAAAACAAGTTTTTATTTTTACTTTAAAAAATAAAAAAAAAAAAACTTTATCAAACCAAACCTACTTTATTATTGCAAAATTTTCAAAAAATTGGCATCATATGGCTAACACTTCAACGTTCTCTTTGAAAAGAATTTTTCCTGCAATAAATTTTGTACTTTCTAAAATTTTGAGTATCCTTGTAGGCTGTAGCTGGAGCCTGGATATGTACAAATTCATTGAAGCGTTTCACAATGAACCACTGTATGTGATGTGAAGCAATGCCCAATATTAAGAAAAAAAAAATATATATATATATAGGTGTATACTAAAATCAATTACTAAAATTAGCCATCAATATATAATACACATAAAGTGTAAAATACGCACTAAAAATAATTTAAACTATACATGTATTTTGTATGAATAGTACTACGGAATCAACGTTTGGAAACCGTTAGGAAGCGAATAATTAAGTTATTATCCAAAATTTATATGAGTTATCATCCGTAACTCATATATCCAAAATTAGGTTATTATCTAAAATTTATATCAGTTATCATCCGTAACTATATGTTGCCTCTCTATTGGTCATAATGGATTGGCTCCCTAGTTTTTTTCCTTTTGTATTTCAATATGTATTATACATGATGAGATTGATGACTGATTTTGGTGTGCAAATAGAATTATTAAAATATGATACAAAGCATAGGCAAATTAAATATTCAAATCCTATACATATAGAAATACATACGTAACAATAATTATCATCCAAATTACTAAAAAACGGAATGAGAATATGCAGAATTGATATCCCATGAGTGTTACATAATAAACAATCTAAGATGTATTTCAGTATTTCTATTATATGGAGGCAAATTACTTAAAATGGATTAACATAAAGAAATTAAAGAACACAAGCTATAGTGAGTGAAATTACAACCTACTTAAAACACATACCAGCCATAATACATGTATGGTCAAGCATTAACTATGGTACTTACTAAAAGGAAGCTACATAGCATCACAACTACTATGGCATTGCCATAGTTCAATCTAGCTGAATTTGAAGTCATCTTCCCGTCGAACGCCCCCGAACTTGGCGCCGGTGCCGGACCAACCAAACTCATTGGTTGATCGTCACTTGGAGTGGGAAAAAACGAGGAAATATCCGGCGACGTCACGTATGGTAAGATACCCGGAGAGGCCGGAATTGTTGGCTCCTTAGCTGAACTCAGAGCCTCTGAATTGGCAAGGATGACAAAGAGAAAGACAAAGGAAGATAACTTGGTGATGGTAGCCATGAATTGCTGAAAAGTTTCTAAAAACAGAAGGATGATAATGGCAAGGGCAACGGTTATGGAAGGAGTGTGATAGAAGCATGAAGATATGAAATTACTCTAAGTAGTGTGTATGTCGTGACAATTTTATTTTGGTGAGTATCACGGGACTAGCGAGGCTTTAGTTTTATTTTATTTTATTTTTGTTACAAGTTGTTTCACCTAGAATTTACAGCTTATAAACATATTTTCTAAACGTAATACTATAAGTACCTTTGTATAATTTTATACATTTCATTTATAATACAGAAAATATAAATATTAGTAAAAAAATTTACAAAACACATAAATATAATATATGATAGCATAAAAATAATTATGTACAGAAGAAATAATGTATGTTAACACAAAAATTAAAATAAAAGAATAAGATAAATGGTGTATGGGGTGTATAGTGACATATACATCAAATGAAGAGACTAATAAAACAATAAAATGAGAGATTAATCATGAATAAATAGGGATAAAGAACTGCCTTTTCTTTTTACCAACTCATTCATTTAGTTTGGTCATTTGCGTTTTGCGACTTATATCCATTAGAAGAATATGCATCAACTTAGTATATTATTCAAAACAATTTAAAATTCTTTGTTTTATTCATTGTCTCTTATATTTTTATTCGAAAAATTAACTTTAAATAAAGTTGGATATTTGAGAATTGTTCTCGTATTTATTAAAAGCTTAGTGTTTTTTTCTTGATTTGTCGGTTGTCTTAAGTACGGATGAGATTCCATTTCCCAAGTGAAAAACAAAGAAACTGAAACTGTGCAATGTATTGCAAGAACGGTGAGGTTTGTTCTAGGACCCGTTAATTTCGGCTTTGTACTGTTTCTTACCCTACTCTACCCCACTCCCATGTGAGTATGTGACATACTATCCATGATATATTCAATGTAACCTCCAACTTTTTAAGGAAATTTGTTATGCACAATATTTTGCATTGTGCTGTGCATGATTCAAAAGGGAAAATGCCAAGTAACTCAGTAAGCAAGCATTTTATTCGGCCAAATTTAACTAAATTGTAACAATTTTTAATAATGAAAATAATTTTTTATTAAAATTCAGCCAATTTAATTAAATTTAGTTGATAAAAAGATTTGCATGAATAGCGTCACCCTTTTAAGAATTGCATATTAACTCACAAGGCATCTATTATACACTATCTATTATTGAGTGAGATGACGTTACATTTAATGAAAAAAGAAAAATTATTATACATATTGTGTAAATACAAAAATACGGTATAAAATTCATATTGTATTAACATCTCATTCAATAGAGTATAAAATGTAAATCTGCTCAATGGCAGCATTATTTGTTATATATATAACGCAATTCTTTCAAAATATTACCACAATCAGAAGCTTATTACATATTCACAGCTAAGGTGGAATATATGTAAGATTTTAGGAGATAAGCATTTCAAACTATTGCAGACTAAAATCCAAAGTATGTTAACAATGAGTAGCCAAAAAAATCAAAGGTGTAGCAGTGGTAATGCATTTGTTAGCTGAAACAAATCCCAAGAAGAAGATAAAATACTCAAAGATGAGATCCGAATCGGATGAATGATTTAAGATATTCAGCAGCACCATGTGATTTACTCACATGACAAAATGGAATGCAACATGGTCGACACGGCATCATACACAGAATGTGACAAAAACCGTAAATAAAACAGAAAAGATAAGAATATGGAGCATACTATCACGATGACTTCACTGCACCTAACAGGCATAACTGAATTAGAAGAATCCCAAGACAGTGTTGGAACATAATCTAATTTTTTATGATGGATCTTAGATTGAGAATAAAATAACTATGTCATCTAAGTTTTGAATTCCAAAGCAATTGTGTCTCTTGGAAAGTACATGAATACATGCCATGTAGAGGTACAGCAACAGCAGCAACTTTTAGTAAAGATAAAAATACAAAAGAATTGATACAACAATCTCAAATATTCCATAATTACTCCTTTTGGAGTCAACCAAAGCACAAATTACAACATAAGGTGCCACTTTCAAGTGAATTGGTGATTGGTGTATACCAACAACCAAGTTAATGTATAAAAATTTCCAATAAATACCAAAATTCTGTTCCCTATATGTAAAAGCTTCTTCAACTAGAGAAGCCTAAGGTGTGCTGTATCATTCAACCTTTTTATCTGCCATCCTGTTCTCAAGGAATGTTGCAACACTGTCACCGAAGAATCTCCTATGCAAAACTTCTGCGACAGCAATGGACTACATCCAAGAAGTCCCGTTAGGAGACACTTTATCGGTGCAGAGTGAGTAAATAGGCCTATACAAGAAACAGATGCATTATAGCCGCCGAATGAATTGTGCAGCGT
>JASCZI010181321.1:44410-72169 GCA_036250425.1 Stylosanthes scabra | reverse complement strand
CCCCCAAAAAAAAAAAAAAAAAAAAAACAAAACCACAAAAGGAAAGTCTTCTTTCCATTCACATTCCTCTAAGTTTTACAATAATGATGACTCATTGACTCAAACCATTGGAAGGAAAATAAATATAAATACCCAATTACCCATATTAATGCATACTACAGTTGTTCAATGTAAATGAACCTTCAGAATGACAATGGTACATGTAACTTTCAGGAAGTCAGTAAATAACAACAAATTCAGAAATTAATAAATATGATCAGACAAAAGAACCAGTTAAAATAAGAATATACAAATATTTAATATTACAACATTATTATGCAGGGATTTTTTCTTATGTTGCTAAAACATAATGCAAACAGACTACAAAATGTTTAAGCATCAAATACTTACCTCGACAAGTTCTGCTCCACCCCATGGGAGGCACGACAAAATACAAGTTATGTAAAAGTCTGCACAAGGCTGCCACAAGGGATTTCCTTTTTCCTCATCAACAATTGTAGCAGCTGATGATAAAAACGTGTCGAAGATACCCACCAAAGAGCTTAGTTGAAGAACCTTACTGCACATCTATATAGATATTTACAAGGTGACTGTAAGATCCTGGTACCATTGCAGCCAAACCAAACAGACAATACCGAGAATAGGGCAGAATATAGTGTGTAGTATAAGATAATTCAGAAGAATAGATTAAATAACAGAAGACGTGTAGATGCTGAAGGGCTGAATGATACCGAGATATCATTCTTGCCTCAGTAAATGTTATTGGGAATGTAGGAGATATGCAGAAATGGAAGATACAAGTAGCATTCAAGAGGCTGCTACTCTCCTATCAGTTATATGAAGCCTAATTTCCAACATGAATCCGTGTAACACTCTTTTCCTCTTTTATATGCAATCTCATTTCTCCCCCCTCTAACAAAATCGTCATACTCCACTTCTCTCCAAGCTAGCAGAGTTGGTTATAAGACTCGCTCCCCCTCGCCCAAAAAAAATTATTTAAAAAAAAAAAAACCTCCAAGCGATGTAAATCGGCTTAATAAATTTAAGAACTTGAAGAACTCCCTAACTACCTCATGCTATATAGAGTATACTGTTATAAAAAATGTTAATAAAGGTACATATTTTTTCTAAACAATGATGATTATACATACCAGGACAGTCATAAGCCGCATTAGGATACGAACCCCATTGCAGTCTCCAGAATTTAACGCATCCTAATTTTTAAAAAAAATAAAATAAGATAAAAGCCAATCAACAGAAATTATAGGCGATTAAAACTCAACAAAAGCACAAAAAGATCCACATAAAAGTAAGAGAACTTAATGCAGTAGAGCATTAGAAGCAAATTATAAAAAAAAATGAAAATTACAATGAGAAATTTATATCATATATTATCTGAACAAATATATTAAAAATAATAGTATATGTATCCCGAAACACAGCCAGTAAGTACCATTATATAGGCAAGTCATGTTAGGATACCTAGTTAGAAGAGTTTGTTGATAATAAACATTGAGATTTGAGAAACGGGAATTAATTTTGAGGGTTGGAACAGGGGAAAATGAAGGTAGGTAAGATTCTCTCGGAGCCCTAGTAGAAGCAAGTTGAAGCGTTGAAACGATTTGTTAGTCTTGGAAAGTCAGGGAAATCTAAATCTTCCTCAGATCAATGTAATCAATCTTCTAGGGTTCTTAACCTTTTTCTAACTCTTCCTCGTGATAACAAAGATATTTTCCTAGCCTGTGATCATTTTGGACAAGCTATCCTGCAATAATCTTTTATTTGTTTTTGGCTTTTGTAAGGAGAACATCATATCCTCCCATCTTCTGGTACATTGGAAGATTCTTTTTCTATCTTAATGATATTATTCTTTTATCAATAAATAAAAAATAATAATAACATAGATACTTTCTCTTCTCGTTCCAGCTCAAGCAAGTCATGTCATTTCATCAAATCAAAGGTTAATTAAAAACTTATTGTGAATGTTAATTTACAGAAACTTGTTTCACTGACTACAACTTAATATTTCAAATCTCTATCCTTAATTCTCATAGAAAAAGCCCTATCTACAACGGCATGTCCAAGCAATGTAATATTAGAGAATCGAGCCAATGCAAATACATCATGCAAACTTGAACTTTTAGAACGAATGATTCATGAAATGATATCAAAACTTCTATGACCAAAAGGTCTGAGTTCTATCCTTTTTACCCTCATTATTCTAAATAACGATAGAATTCCAACACAAGACAAAAATAGACCAGTGCATAATCAATCCACACTTCAAGCCCAAAAGACACACTTGTCTGAGATGACGTTAGATATATAATCATTCACATGCTTCTACTAAACAATTTAAATTTTTAAGAGAATATAGAAGCCTCAATGGCTGAACTACTCACCTGAAATTTAGTGTGAGTGTTGTCCAGTAGTTTTTTCACAAAGTCCTCATTTTCTAAGTTAATCAAGCCAATCTGAAAGAAGTGAGTATTAAAAGGAAACGAAAGATGCTCAGAAACATCATTTAGGGAATCGAACTAGGAACAAATGAAATTTCAAAACACATCAAAGATGGTAATTAAATACAGAATACAGGAAAAACACAATCAAGCAGAACTGATAAAAGTAATAGACAACTGTTGCAATACACAGAAAATAAAACGACAATAGGGAGCAAGGCAAACAAATGTTTGACAATAAGCTAATCTTCCAATTATATATTTCGATTTCTTCTTCTACCATTGGAACATATGTGTTTACAAGATTGTGTCAAAATCATGTTATACGCATCTAGCATGTAAAAAATATGTACAGAATCAAACTTAGTAAGCTACTGAGTTTTCATTTAAAATGTAAACAGCTCATAAAGACAAAATAATTTGGAAAGTCAAATATTGGGTAGGTTGGATAAATACTACATTGCCTTTAGTAACAGTTTCAAACGTAAATGCAGGGCATGCCATAATACTTCGACGAATTTCCACTGCCACAACTATGGCAACAACTAATTCAGATTCATTTGCTATTCAATCGAGAAAGAGGGAAGAAAAAAATCTACCAGGGTTCCATATAAGGGAATCTTGTGAGGCAATTGTTCAGCACATGCCAAAAGGAACTGCATGAATCAAAATAAAGATATCATAAGAAACTAACATGATAGAGAACTCAAACATGTCTTAGTATGTTAGATCCAGAGTCCATTACACATGAACATTACGAAAGACCAGCCTAGACTTCCAAAAACATGCCTCGTAGCTCCAAAACCCTCCCAAATTTCAATTGGAACTCCAAACAGAACAAGAAGAACAAAATAGTTGACCTAACCTAACTAACCACGAGAAATCATAAATGGCAAAGAAGGGAATCGAAAAGCTAACCTCCAAAATCTCGGTTTGAGAGTGGTCGAGCTCTCTGCGAATGGCGCCAAAACATGTTTCCTGAATAGAAAGGAAAAGAATTGAAATTAAGATGGAACGAAAGAAGAAGAAAACTGAAAGAAGAAGAAGGAGAAGGAGGTCGTTGCAAACAATGTGGTCTTTGAAGTCGGTTGCGGCACCGTATTCGGGAGACTTGTCGCCGATTCGAAGAACAAGGGTTCTCCAGCTGGTCATTGTTGTGTGTTAGAGTGAAGAGTAAGAGAATACAGAGTACGGAAGAGAAAGAGGGATAATATTAGGGGTTTGGAGGGTTTTAACTTTGAAGTGTTTTCAAGATCACACTTCACACCGGGTACAACAAAACAGTAGAGCTGTTCCGCTCAGCCCAGCCGCTGAGAGTCTCAGATCAAAAATCAATTTCGTTGAACCCTACCTTCATTGGGTTTTTTTTTTAGTTTTTAATTTTTCTTTATCATTTTTTATACATTTTTATTAAAATTAATTAATGAAAGTTAAAAGAAATTTAAATAAATGATTTTTATACTATATTAAAAAAAACCAAGTTTTATAACAGAGATGTCAACAAAAAATAGTACAACAATTATTTTTTTCTTTCCTAATTGGTCTAAATGATTTTCGAACTAATTTTATTCGAAAAACTTTTATTTATTTTATAAAAGAATAACATTTTATTAATATAATTTATTTATCTCTTTCTATTTAAAAAGTAAAATAATTTATCAAAATTTTCAATAATAATTTTATTTTTTAATATGATAAATTCATATTTTATTTTAAAAAATGAACTTATAATCTTACTAATCTGCTGGATTTTTTAAAATAAATAAAATAAAATTACTTTTTGTTAAGGTCAGGTTACTTAACGATTGTTCAAAGGATTTTGAATGGTGTGTCGAACCTCAGTGATCAAAGTAACAAGATGTGCCTTCGGTGGACAAGCTCTTCGGCGTAACTGAGAGCTATGACGAAGAAGAAGGTTGATTGAGTGAGAATAGTCCTAGAAGCACAGAATTAGGATTATGGAATTCTAGGTCAAATATAAGGGGTGGGGTGAGAGAATGCGTATCTTGAGGGGGTGGTGCCCCTTGTTTATATAGCTTCGGGTGGTTGAGATCCTTTTGGGATCTGTTGAGATTGTATCATATATTTCCTATTTTAGATGATTCGTTCTTCCTTGTTGGCCTCTTATTCATAGCCTTATTTTCTAAGAATTGGGTTTCGGGGCTGGTCCGTAACCACTACTACATTGATGATTTATAGCGACGGTGTTATCGACGGCTAAGCCGTCGCCAAAAATCCGTGACAAAACTTGGGATCGCTAATTTTTATCGATGGTCCCCGAGCTGTCGATATTAATAAAATAATAATAACGACGCCCTGAACCCTAAACCCTAAACCCTAATATTAGTGTCTCCAAATTAATTTTTTTCCAATTTTACCGACGCCCTGGTCGTCGATACAATTCCATTATCATAAATAGTTTTTTCCTGAATTTTAGCGACGCCGAGGCCGTCGGTAAAGACGTGTTCCTGTATTGCTATTAGCGACGCCCAAGCCGTCGGTAAAATGCAGCCTTTCAAAAAAATGGAAGATAATTTAGAGACGGCTAAGCCGTCGGTAATGGTGGCACATTTATTTTTTTATTTAATTTTTAATTACTGATGCGATTTTCAATTTGAATAATATGAACCTGTTTTAATTATGAAACTCAACCTACAACCCTATTTATTTTACAGCAATCAAAATAAAGGTCACAAACAACATATTTATTACAAAGAAAGTAAGTGTCACAATCAAATAAGAACGTTACAACAAACTAAAACAATAAATAAAGCAAGTGTTTTATGAAGAAAGCTAAGTAATGGTACTAATCATAGTCCTCATCGTCAGCAGAGGACCCATCACCATCCAAGTGCTGGTCAGTAGTAGTAGGTGCACCAGCAATAGCAACAGGTGGGGGCCGAGGAGGGCGAGGAGCTGATGACGGCGGTGGAGGCGGAGGTGGAGGTGGAGGCATCGAGGAGGAGGAGGATCCTTGTATCTGCGTCATGAAAGAATACATCTGAGAAACGGTACTCTTCCACTGATCAAACTCCGCCGTCTGTGTGTCAAGAGAGGTCTGGAGGCGAGTCACGTCAGTCTCGTACCGCCTCTTCCAAGCTTCCATCTCCTGCTTGTACGCTTCCGCCTGTTGCTGGATCTCCCTGTTCATCAGGGTGATGTGCTCCCTCGCGTCAGGTCCACTGTAGGTCGAGGCGTCTTCCGGATCTACTAGCCGAGGCGCGGGCCTTTTCGGTACCTTACCCTTTTCGTAAACCCGCCCTCGCTTCCGACCGCCAGCGATCCTGTCCCATACTTCATCCTCATCTATGGGAGGGCCCGCTGGTTCGCCTACAGCTATGCAAGCGGCACGCTCGTCCTCAAAGCGCTTTATCTCAGCCTTGTGTTGCTCCTGCATGCGAAAGAAAAAAGCAGAAATATTTATCCAAGTAACCTATGTGGAAAATTAAATAGAAATGTGAACAATTAATTTAGTAAAAAAAAGTTAACCACTCACAATATGCTGCTCGGATCGCTCATCGACAAACTGACCGCGATCCTTTTTCCTGATGTGGGTCCGCAGAAATACCTCACTCTGCGAAGGTACGCGCCCAAACTCTGTCGCCTGTCAAAAAACACTCGGACAATTAGCAGTAAAAAGGTTTGCGAAATAAAGAATACTATGAATTGTTTAGTGTTAGAGAAATTACGTACCATCTTCTTTGCAGTAGCAGGGTAAGTGGTCGACCCCCTCGTATGTATTGATCCACCAGTGCTCGATGCGCGGTTGGATTTGTTGGCCCTCCGCTTCGCCTGATAATCCGCTGAGACCCAATAGTCCAAATAGCATCGGAAGATGTCATCAGAGATCCAATGATGGGGAGCTCCCTTCTCACGGATGTTGTACATCATCCCCCGATGGCGCTTGGCCGCCCTGATCTCCCAAGCCTTGCGGATGTTGGCCTCATCTCCTCTGCAAAATAAACAACGTCACATGTTAAAAAATTGTATACATTACCAACGAAATTAAAGTGTGATCATGATGAATGAAATCATAAATGTGAAAAAAGTGATAAGCTTAATAACCATGATTACTTACCCGCCACTCCTCCCACCAGAACTCGATAGCCTCATCAGGTGCCTGGCTGAATAATGGGGCATGCCACTTGTAGTGCTCCATGAAGATGTTCGTGATCTCTTTAGTTCCTGCTCGAACATCATCCCAACTGTTACAATGAAAAAAAGGGGTCTTATTTAATTTCTTATATTAACAGTCAAGTTAATTAAAACAAATAGAGATAACATACTGAATGAACTGAAAGAGATCATAACACTAACTAGTCATGCCCGTCCCAAATAAGCAACGGGTGGGGGTCAGCTGTGGCAGAAGCTATAGCCTTGGTATCATCCTCAGCTACATCAGTACCAGCGGACTGCGGCTGTGATGAAGTCTGAGGTGGCACAGGCACGGGTGGTGACTCTTGCGCATGCGGGGCACCGGCTGTGTCGGATGACTGAACTCGAGAGCCTGGTGTCAAGATCATAACCATCTGAGGTAATCCAGCAAACAGTCCACCTGCGGCTACAAAGGGTGGGGTGGTGGTGGCCGTAGTGGTGGTCGTAGTGGTGGGTGTAGACGTTGAAGGACGAGATCCGGAGTCTAAATCAAGCCGGACACCCATATTCTTCTTCGGCCTCCCTCTACCTCTGCTAGCTGGTCCCCGCCCCCTGCCACCATCCTTCATCATGGTTCCTGCACGAATTAACATGAAAAGGTCCTTATTAGCCAAGTATAACATCTAATAAGTAAGCATACAATTAACAACTACATGTACTTAGGTTATAAATATAAACATTAGGCATGTGCATTTACTTTATTCGGATTCATTGGATGTAGGACCAGAATCTTATTTATCTTGGTCCTCGTCATCTGTTTCCTCTTCAGAACCTATAATGCTCTCATTATCTGGCCCTCTAGTGCGTGCGCTCGTTGGGAGGTTAATTATTTCAACCTCACCAGCAGGGGACGCGAGGGCTTGGGGCATAACTGTATCAGTTACAATTCTAGCAGGAGTTTCCTCATGATACTGAAATGGTTCTCTTGGGTTTGTTCATCGTGATATTCAATCATGCCCCTTGGTTTGCACTTAACCACTACTCTCCAGTTGTTTCTATCCCGCCCTGGATATGACAAGTAATAAACTTGCCTTGCATTATTTGCCACTATGAACGGATCATACAGATCGTACCTCCTAGCATAGTTAACCTCAATAATCTTTATTCATTCGAGTGCCCATAGGTCGGGCAGGATCAAACCAATCACACCGGAATAGTACCACTCGTTTTTTAGGCTCACCCGAGTACTCAATTTCGAGAATTTCTTTCAGCATCCCATACCAATCACATTCGCCCTGGCCATCATCACCCTTAAGGTATACACCGGTGTTATCAGTTGAACCTCGCGAGTTTTCAGGTGTTTGAATTTTCATGCCATTTATCATACCCCATGACAAGTATGACCTCTTGGGCCCAAATGCCAAACTTTTTAAGTGTGGGCACAAGATACAGTTATCTGGATTCTTTACATGTGAGTTGAACCATTCCGGAAATGGTTGCATATCATCGGTTCCATAGAACATTTCATACAACCTGTACATATAAAATACCATAATATTATCACATTTGTATTTGATTGGGGATAACGAGTATAAGTATGGAAAAACGGCATTACCTCCTAAATTCATCGACTTCTGCACAATTCAAGAGAATATGTAAGTGCGCGGCATTCAGATCTTGGTGTGTTAACCACTGAGTCTTCTTCTTCCCGCTCGGGATACCCGATTGATTAAATATTGACAATGTTGGTGGGCTCGAAGGCTCTCCGCCATCGTCGTTTCGACCAACCCGTGTGCAAATTGATTGCACATGAGGTTCAAAGTAGTAGGAACAGAAGTGCGCTGTCTCCCTCGCTAAGTATGCTTCACACACAGAACCCTCTATCTTGGCTCGATTTTTTACTGATCTCTTATACATACCTATTTGACGCTCAAACGGTTACATCCATCGATACTGAACCGGGCCACATACCTCGGCCTCATAAGCCAAATGGATCGGCAGATGCTCCATCACATTAAAGAACCCAGGAGGAAAGATTCTTTCAAGCTTACACAGTATCATGGGAATATTGCATTCCATAATTATGAGATTTTCCCTAGAAAGGGTAGGTGAACATAAATCACAAAAGAATTGACTAAACTCAGTTAACGGCTTCCACACTTGATCAAGAAGTTCCCTAAGGGCAACGGGGATTAAACATTCCATAAACACATGACAATCATGACTTTTTATCCCGTGCAACTTCCATTGAGTAACATTGGCCCACTTGCACAGATTAGAAGCATAACCATCCGGTTGTCTCAACTCTTGCAACCAACGACATAACTGTTGCCTTTGCTCTAACATTAGCACATAACACCCTTTAGGTTTTGCAAACCTCCCATTTCCAAGGTCGACAAGGTGTAAATCCGGTCTTCTACAGTATTCTGCTAAGTCTAACCTTGCCTCATGATTATCCTTCATCCTATCGCTATCCATCACGGTGTGTATGATGTTATCAAAGACATTCTTCTCGATATGCATCACATCCAGACAATGACGAACAAGTAGATCCTTCCAATACGGTAAATCCCAAAATATGCTACGCTTAGTCCAGTTATGTTCGTCTCCGTACCCCAGAAACTATATTGCTCGACCACTATCTACTATCCGAGAATAGTCCCTTACCCTAGCCCAGATCTCTTTCCCAGTTAATCTCATCGAAGGCTCATCATACTCTTCGATGTTCTTCCTAAATGCGGTTCTATTACGACGGTACACGTGACCTTCCGGCAAGAACCTTCGGTGACTATCAAACCAAGACTTCTTCCCACCGATCTTCAGTTGAAAAGCTTTCGAATCTTCCATACAAATAGGGCAAGCGAACTTCCCTTGAGTCATCCAACTGGACAACATTCCATAAGCAGGGAAATCGTTAATCGTCCACATTAAAGCATCCATAAGCATGAAGTTTGTTTTACTCTACACATCATATGTTAGCACACCCACGGACCATAACTCATTTAACTCGTCAATTAACCGTTGAAGGAATACATCAATTTTGGCCTTCAGATTATTTGGCCCAGGAATGACACACGTCAGGAAAAGGTACGGATCTTTCATACACATATCAGGTGGAAGGTTGTATGGGGTTACTACTACAAGCCAACACGAGTAAGGAATACTAAAGTGAATGTTTGGAGCGAACCCATCAGAGCAAATGGCAAGTCTTACATTCCTAGGTTCAGCGGAAAAGCTAGGGTGTTTACGATCAAATTCTTTCCACTGCCTACCATGTGAGGGGTGTGCCCTAAGATCGTCATTTCTTTGATTTTCAAAATGCCATGTCATATGAGGAGCGGAGCTCATGGACGAGTAAAGTCTTTGAAGCCTAGGAATCAAGGGTAGGTAATGCATTTTGTTCTTTTGTTAAGATTGTATCTCGGTGAATGGCAAAATCTGCACTCGGTCAACCCCGCATCGCCTGAGTAATAAATCATGCAACTATTGAGACAACAATCAATTTTCACAACCTTTAACCCCAATTGTGACGTAAGTTTCTTTGCTTCATAGTAGTTTTTTGGAATGTGACTAGGATCACTAGCAACCTCTCTAACCAAACCAGCAACTTGTTCAAAGGCATGTTGTGAGTAGTTATTCTCAGACTTAATTGCAAATATCCTAGTCGCAATGGACAGTTTGGAAAAAGCGGAACCCTCCCATAGCGGCTTGCGCACAGATGCCAATAACCCAAAGAATTTTTTTGCTTCGGGGTTCGGTTCTTCTTCAGAGTCCTCCGCCGGCTGATCATCCATCCAGGCATATTGATGCGGAAACGCATCAACCACCATAGATTGATACCGACCGGCATTCTCCTCCCAAGTTTCACCGCCTTGTTCATCATCCCCGTGCCAATATCCACCCAAACCCGAGCTATTATCAACCTCTAGGCTTGCTTCCCCATGTCGATCCCAAACCCAATAATTCGACATAAATCCCGTCCTAAGCAGATCTCGCACCTTACTTCGTCCTGGGTCTTATACTTTTTGCACTTGCACTTGGCACACGGGCACCTAATCTTACCCAAATTAATATATTCGGCAATTGTTGAGCATGTGTCTAAGAAAGTGTCTACCCCGGTCATAAAAGACGGTTTAAGTCTGCCCTTGTTCAAATACACTCTATCGTACATCCAAGAACGATTGTTATCTCCCATTTTCTGCAAAAGGGTCATTGTTTACTTGTTATTTCATTTTAATTATGTAACTATTTTTTAAAAAATTTTGGCAGAGTTTCCCCTATAAATAAGGCACCTTAATGTAATTTTAAACGCATTTTCAATGTTATTTTCCAAGTTTTCAGCCTAGCATAACATGCCAAGTAAATGAACATCACACAAAAAAACATTTACGTGTTTTAAACCCTACCGTTCTAACCACCTTATTCCCCACATCAAATACGGTGCAAACACAAACAAACTCCGCAGCAAATAAACCGGTGGGATCTCTACGCCCCGCACAGAATCATTTCACATCTCCTATTCTACAAATCTATCCTACGGTTCAAGTCTCTAACCTAAACATGCAAATAATTTCTCAAATTAATTTTTGTTTACCACTGTAATTTATTTCTCCAATTTTAATATAATATTAGTGAGCATTTACGTTAAATAAATTAGAGGAATGAGTAACCAACCTTTGTGCAAGTGGAAAAATGGGCACCGTCAAAACTGCAATGCAACGTACGATCCACTAAAACGCAACAGCAATGCCGCCAAGCCCACACCTGGAATCTGCCATTGGAAAACATTATTGGGTTAAAATGGGCTCACACTTAATGAACAAGAAAATAGAACTAATCGAAAAAATAAACCGATTAAAAGGTAGAGAAACTCACTGCGATCCCAACGGCGGTGACGGAATCGGAAATGGCCCTCCAGTGACGGAGAACTTGAAGAAAGAAGGCGGAGGGGCAGAGGAGAGAGAGAGAGAAGAGAGAGAGGGAAGAAAGCGGCATTCTGCCGAGGAAGAAGGGGTCTCGCGACTTAACCCCTATGCGAGACCCTTATCGACGGCTTGGCCGTCCCTAATACAATATAGCTACGGCTTCGAAACGCAACGTTTCATTAAACAATTATACCGACGGCTTACTGACGGCTAGGCCGTCGATAAATAGGTAATGGCGCGCTTTTGTATTTTAAATTATTCGATGTTTTGCGACGGCTAAGCCGTCGATAATCCACGTGCATTTTTTCGTTTTTTATCGACGCTTGAGCCGTTGATAACTTTTGCGACGCCCACGCCGTTACTACTTATTCTCATTCATATCGATGGTCAGCTCGTCAATACCATATAATTGAGATGCAGAATCGCATTTTGGTATTATCGACGGCTTAGTCGTCTCTAATATTAAGATTTTTTTCGACGGCTTAGCCGCCCTTATCTCTTGGTCGTCAACGTGCCTCACGGCGGGAAGCTTAGTGATGACTAATCGACGGCTCGACCGTCGATAACCTAGGAGCCCGACTCCTCCTCATTCAACCCTCATTTTTATCGACGCCGTGAAGCCCTTACAGACGGCTAAGCCGTCGGTAACCTCCGCTCCCAGCAGTCGTCGCAAGAAACCGTCTCTACAGAGTGTGAGTGTAGTAGTGAACATTGCCCCCACTTGGGAGCTTGAGTCCTTTGGGCCGAGCTTGCAAGGTGATCTCTTTGATGTCTTCCGGATGGTTTGCGAGCTTTCCGACCACTTTTCGTATGGCAACGATTTTCCAGCTTCTTTTATTCTAGCTGCTACGTGTCTCTTGAAGTTATTTTGGCGAAGAAAAATGCTTCGTTTCTTTTTTGCTGACGTGTTGAGGAGTAATGATGACTTTTTATTGGGTTTTGAGGGGTGCGGTTTTCAAAGTTTCTCTTCTTTTTTTTTTTTGATTGCTGGCCTTGCTTCCTCTTGCAGGCTTATTTATTTACGAAATGACGAATAAGAAGTCTTGTCAAAATATCCGTAACCCTTGCGTGCTCTTCGCGGTCGAGAGGGACTTGTACGGTTGGGTAGATGCGGAGGTTTTCGCCCAGTCTTCCATGATAACTTCCAACGAACTTCCCGAGCTTCATCGTGAGATAAGGTTGACTGGGGATGTAGCCTCAGAGAGGGACTTCGTGCTCGAAGCGGCCGGCCCTTCCGACCGGTTGCCGCTTCAGGCCCCTGAGGACAGGACCCACTTTCTATGGGTTTATGTAGAGCTGTTTACTCGTTTGGGCGTCCGACTTCCTTTCACTGACTTCCAAAGGGAGGTTCTAGCGAGGTGTCGAGTGGCGGATAGTCAGCTCCATCTCAATAGTTGGGGCTTTCTCCGCACTTTTGAGCGTGTCTGCCTCTACTTTGGTTTTCGCCCGTCTTGGCGCACTTTTTTGTATACGTATCAGCTGCACGCTCCTCCGCCTGGAAACAGATTTTTATCTTTCCGTGCCTACCAAGGGCGACGACATTTTGACGCCTTTGAGGAGTCTATTCAGGAATCCAAATGGCACTACTTCAAGGTTTTGCCTCTTCCTGGTTATGATGAGGGAAAACCCTTTCCCTGAGTGTATTAGAACCTGGAGACGAGGGAATGTCGGATAACTATGCTGGATCCCTTAGGGACTCTAGCGTTCCAGTTTCTCCAATCTCTTCCGGTAGGATTGGGGAATAAATAGAATTTTAGGTGTCGCTAGATCTTAGATCGTAGCGATGCTGAAGTTGGGGCGTTCCTTGGTATTGTTTCCTTTTGATTTATTTCTTTGCACCTGCGTCTTTGTTTCTATTGGAGTGTTTTCTGATGTTCTCTTTCTTAGCAGATAGCTTGCTCGGAGACATGGAGAAAAAGAGCCGCTTTGATCGCCTTATGCAGAAGATGGCGGAGGTAGAGGGGATGGGTCCTCGCTCGGTTCTCCCTCATATTCGTGCTCCGGGAGCTACTTCCGGGGCTTCGGCCTCTAATCCGGTTGCTCCAGTTTCTACTCTGGCAGCTTCATTTCCCCCGGTTACTCCCTTTGGTGGTGTTAAGGCTAGGAAGAACCCTTCTGTTGCCTCATTCGGCAAGCCTTTCTCTGTGGAGGGGGAGGAAGGTGTCAAGGAGGACCCTTCTGCCGATCTAAGGCAGAGAAAGCGGAAGCGGAAGGTGTCAGAGGCTTCTGTTGAATAGGCGGCCTTGGGGGTTGATTCGGTATGGGAACACGGAGTTAACCCTCGCGCGTTCCCCGCGGATTATAACTTACGGGCGGCTTTGGATACTGGGCTGATGAATGGCCCTATTCGAGAGATTCTCGGTCCCTTGGTTCCGGAGCAGCTCCTTGGGACCGCTCAATATCTTGCCTGTAAGCTCACTGCTTGCCTTCAGGTATGCACTTTCTATGTTTTGTCTTTATTTTTACAGCTTCTACCTTTTGGGTTTTGCTAATTTCATTTTTGCTACCTCTTTGGTTGGCGTGGAAAACATCTTTGCTGCCAAGGTGCAGATGGCGAAGGAGCTGGCGGTTACCAGAGACCAGGTGGATGTGCTTACGGCAGAGAGGGACTCTGCCTTGGCTGCCCCTCTTTTGAATGCCAAGATCAAATCTCTGTCCCAGGAGGTGGAGGAGAGGGCCAATGTGCAGGCTGCGGAGCTCAAATCTTGTCGTTCTTCTTTGGAGCAGGAAAAGAAAAGGAAAGCAGACGACACTGGATGAGGCCGAGGCCGCTGAAGTTCATTGGCGTGATGAGTAGAAGTCCTTGGCGGAGGAGACTGGGGAAATGGTCCAAGAAACCTTTGAGATTTTGATGGACCGGGTTCACCATCTGAATCCGGCCATTGACTATTCAATGATTACTCTGGACACTCGCTGGGACTCGAAGGCTAAAAGGATTTATAATCCTAAGGCTGAGACCCAGGAGAGGTCGGAGCCCGTGGTAGATGACTAGCCGGAGCCTGTGGCCGAAGTCCAGCTGGAGGCGGGTGGTCAATCGGAACCTCCGGAGGAGCAGGTGGAGGGAGCCGCGGCGGGAGAAGGTGGGGGATGCCCCACTTAGTATTGTAATGATTTTTGGAAACACTTTTTTGCTTATAATGCTTTATGCTTTTTCGATATTTTCTATCGTTTCTTTGCAAAGCTTTTTTATTTGAATTGCATCTCATCTCCCGGGTGATCAGTCCGGGGTGGAGTGGCGAAGTTTGGTACATTCGCTTTTAGTGTTACCCTTTGGGTTATTTTTGTGCCACTTTATATTAGGGCTCCCGGGCTCTCTGGCATTTTTTTTTAAATGCTCGTATTTTTCTTTCGTTTGTGTCTTTTGTGAATGACAATGCGGATGAGAGAGAGAACAGATACTCCTAGAAATAAGTAAATGTTTTTATTGAGTTTGACGGCCAGTGTGGTCAGAATGCTTACATGCTCGTTAAAACCTTTCCATCCAAAAAACCCTTTTTTGGGAAAAAATAAGAGATGGGAGGAAAAAGAGTACATGCTACTACATTCGATTACATGTGGTATCTCCTTAAGTTGGATATGTGCCAGGTTCTCAAGACATGGCCACTTTCTATAGTTTTGAGCTTGTAGGCGCCTTTTCTGAGTGCTTCGACCACCAGGTAGGGGCCTTCCCAGTTTGTACCTAGCTTCCCTTGGGCTGCATTTTTTCCTCCTATGTCAGCTCGTCGTAGCATTAAGTCGCCTTCTTCCAAGTCTCTTTTCTTGATCTTTTTGTTGTACTTGGCAGTTAGAAGTGTTTTTACTGCGTGTTGCTTTATCCTCGCATCTTCTCTGATCTCGGAGACCAAATCTGCCTCTGTTTCCATTCCGCTTTGGTTGTCTTCCGGGTCATAGGTTGATACCCGAGTGGTTTGTTCCGCTATTTCTAAGGGAATCATGGCTTCTGTCTCGTAGGTCAGCTCGGAAGGGCGTTGTCCCTGTTGCTGATTGCTCTATAGTTCTGTAGGCCCAAAGTACGCTTACGAGCTCTTCCGCCCAGCATCATTTTTTCTCGTCAAGTCTCTTCTTTAACCCGTTCAGGATCACCTTGTTCATGGCTTCGACTTGACCGTTTGCTTGTGGGTGCTCCACGGATGAGAACTGTTTCCCTCTTGGAACTCTCTAAACTTTCTGTCCGTGAATTGCGTCCCATTGTCGGATGTTATAATCCTTGGGATTCCGAACCTAGTGATAATGTTGTTCCATACGAACTTCTTGCATTGGCTCGCGGTGATTAATACTAGGGCTTCAACTTCTGCCCACTTTGTGAAGTAGTCAATTGCTACAATCAAATACTTTACTTGGCCTGGGGCTTTCTAGAAGGGTCCTAGAAGGTCAATTCCCCATTTGTCGAATGGCCAGCCAGCTATTATGGCTGATAGTTCTATTGCGTGCACTTTTTGTAGCTTTGAGTGCTCTTGGCACCTCTGGCACTTTCCGACATACTCCTTGGCGTCCACTTTCATGCTGGGCCAGTATATGTCTGCTAGTAGAATTCCTCTCATAAGGGCTTTGGCTTCTTGATGGTGCCCGCAGGCTCCTTCGTGTGCTTCCGAGAGAATCATTTGAACTCTCTCTTTTTCCACACACTTTAGGAGTGGGATCGTCACTCCTCTTTTATATAGCTATCCGGCTACCAGGGTTTAGTTTGCTGCTTCTCTTATGAGTTTGTTGGCCTCGCCCTTGTCTTCGGGGAGGGTTCCGTGCATGAGGAATTTTGTGATGGGGTTTACCTAGCTCTCTTTTTCCGACACGGATAGCACGATTTGCACTTCATCTGTGGATGGTCTTTCTTTAGTCTCTTGGATGAGGGTGCGGTTCCCTCTACCTGGTTTGGTGGTTGCTAATTTTGACAGAGTATCCGCCCGGTCGTTCTCCTTCCAGGGGATTTGCTTTATCTGCACTTTTTGAAAAAGGCTTAGCTATTCTTTTGCTCTTTCCTGTATTTTGCCATTTGAGGATCTTTGGCTTGGTAGCTCCCGTTGACTTGGGAGGTGAGGATCTGGGAGTCAGATCTGACTTCTAACTCGGAGACCCTGACTTCCTTTGTTAACTTCAGCCCTGCTATGAGCGCCTCGTATTCTGCCTGATTGTTGCTTGCTTGGAAGTGGAATTTTATGTCCATCTCGATGGCTATGTCCCCGGGTTCTTCCAACAGCACTCCGCCCCCACTACCCTTTACGTTTGATGAACCATCCACATGCAAGATCCATGGGATGTTGTCGTCAGCCTGACGTTTGGGGGTGAGCTCGGCTATGAAGTTGGCTAGCACTTGTCCTTTAATTGATGTTCTTCCTTCATAAGTTATGTTGTATTCCGATAGCTCGACGGACCAAGCTAGCATTCTTCCAGCGAGGTCTGGTTTTTGGAGGATTTGCTTCAGTGGTTGGTCTGTTCTTACCACAATCGGGTGGGCTTGAAAATACTGTCGGAGCCTTCTGGCAGCCACGGTGAGGGCAAAGGCCAGTTTTTCCAGCTTTTGGTATTTCAGCTCCGCTCCTTGGAGGGTTTTGCTTATGAAGTACACAGGTTCTTGCATCTTTCATTTTTCTTGAACTAATGCTCCGGCCATCGCTTCTTCGGTGGCGGCTTAGTAGATCACCAAGGGCTTTCCTTCTTCCGGCTTGACCAGAATAGGTGGCGCTGCTAGATAATATTTGAAGCTTTGGAAAGCTTTTTCGCACTCATCCGTCCACTTGAACTCTACCTCTTTCTTCATGAGTTTGAATAATGGAGCTGCCTTTATTGCTGATGCCGTGAAAAATCTAGAGAGTCATGCTAACGTTTCAGTTAAACTTTGAACCTCTTTTAGCGATTCTGGCTGCTTCATTGAGATGATGGCCTGGCACTTTTCCGAGTTTGCCTCGATTCCCCGGCTAGTTAACATGAAGCCGAGGAATTTTCCGGCTTCGATCGCGAAAGCGTACTTTGCGGGGTTGAGCCGCATCTGGTGTTCTTGGAGCTTACTGAAGACTTTTTCTAAGTTTGGGATGAGATCCTCCTCGGCCTTTGTCTTGACCAGCATGTCATCTACATAGACTTCCAATATGCCCCTTAACAAATCTTTGAATACCTTGTCCATGAACCTTTGGTAGGTGGAGCCTGCGTTTTTCAGCCGGAATGGCATCACTTTATAGTAGAAGTTTCCTGCCGGGGTAATGAAAGCTATTTTTTTCTGCGTCTCCGGGATACATTGGGATCTGATTATACCCGGAGTAAGCATCCATGAAAGATAAGAACTTGTAGCCTGAAGCTCTATCTACGAGGCCGTCAATGCTGGGAAGTGGATAGGGGTCTTTTGGGCACACCTTGTTCAGGCTGGTGTAGTCCACACACATTCTCCACTTTCCGTTGCTTTTGGGGACCATCATCACGTTACTGAGCCAAGTGGGGTACTTGACTTCTCCGATAAATCCCGCTTCCAACAGGTTCTGTACCTTCTTCTTTTACCTCATTTGCCTTTTCCGGGCTCATGCGCCGTAGTCTTTGGGCTATCGGCTTGCTTCCGGGTAGCACAGATAACTTATGGTTGAAAAAATTTGGGTCGATTCCTGGCATATCAGCTGCTGTCCATGCGAATAAGTCCACGTTCCTTTTTAGGAAGTGGGTCAATCCTGCTTTTACTTCATCCGGCAGGTTCTTTGCTATAATTATAACCTACTCGGCTTCTGGTCTGATCTGCACTTTGTCTAGCTCCTGTTCTGGCTGTCGCTTTTCCCGAATCTTTCTTCTGGGTGGCTCCAGGTCTTCGAGATAGATCTTAGCGGCTGTGTCTGGTATCGCAAATTTGGGGAGTTGCTCTTTGGAATTGTGTAGTGTTGCACCGTGGCACCTTTCTGCTTCCGAGATGTCCCCTTTGAGTACTCCCACTTCACCGCTGTCAGTAATGAACTTCATGGTGAGGATAGATGTGGCGACGATGGCTCCTACCTTGTTTAAGGTGGGCCTCCCGACGATCGCGTTGTACGCGGAGTTGTGGTTCATTACTAGCCATCAAACTTTCACGTTCCTTGTATCTGGGGGGTTTCCGATGGTGACCCATAGGGTGACAAAACCATCTGGTGTGACCCTCTCCCCTGAGAATCCGACTAGGTTGTCGGAAAGAGCCTCCAAATCACTCTCGGTGAGTCCGAGTGCATCGAAGCACCTCCGGAACAGGATGTTAGCCGAGCTTCCTTGGTCTATGAATACTCTTCGGATCTTGGTATTGATGGTAGATGCAGAAATTACTAGCGGCTGATTCATGTTGTTGGTTGTTTGCTTGATCTCTTCCGAGGAAAAAACTACCGTTGGGGTGGTTTTCCTGCTAGAGTTCTTGGCATTACCTCCACTGCCAAGCATGAGTGTCGACTTCTTTTTGCTGCTTTCTTGGAAGGAGGGTTTCCCTCTTCGGGAATTCCTCCTGAGATCATTGCGATTTCGCGGTGCGTACCATGCTCTTTGGGCTCATCCTTCTTTTTGTCAGCCTTATTCTCCGGGCTGTTCATTCACTGTCTGACTCTTCTGTCATCATCTCTGTGTTTGTACCTGCTGGTGTACTCATGGAATTTCCCATTCTTCAACCCTTGCTCGACAAAATCGAGAAGGTCTCTGCATTCTTCCATGCCGTGCCCGTTTTGCTTGTGGTACTTGCAATACAAGTTTCGGTCTCCTCTGTGGATATTCTTTATGGGTCTTGGTGCTGGCACCCTTTTGACCTGAGATACCTCATTCAGAAACTGAGCGAGAGATACGCTGAGGGGGTTTTAGTATGACCTGTTGGACTTGTGCTCTCTCCGCCCTCTGTCTTCCCGGAAGTGCTCTTTTCGAGGATTGTCCTTCTTGTTCCGGTCAGTCCTTACGGCAGTCTGGCCTTTCTCTTGCTGTAGGTAGTTATAAGACCTTTCTTGGATCTCTTCCATCGTCTTTGGTGGCCTCTTAGTCAGGCTTTTCAGAAAAGGTGTATCCTCTCTTAGTCATTTAACCAAGGCCATCAAAGCTGCCTGCGACTGCAGCGCTTCGATCTGTGTGCATTCCGTGTTGAAACGATTTAGATAGCTCCGGAGGGTTTCCTCAGGTTTTTGTACAACCGAGTACAGGTTCAGGAAGGTTTTGGGGAGTCTCCGACGGGTTGTGAAGTTCTTCATGAAGCTGTCGGCTAGATCAGAAAAGCACTCAATGCTGTTGGGTGGGAGGGAGTTGAACCACGTCAGGGCGTCTTTCTTCAGGGTTATGGTAAAGGCTTTGCACTGTATGGCATCGGAAGTGTTTACGAGCAGCATCCTATTTTCGAAGGCATCCAGGTGATGCTTCGGGTCTGTGGTTCCGTCATAAGGCTTGATCTCAACGGGATACCGAAACTTTTTGGGAAGTTCTTCGGCTAGGATGTGCGACGAGAACGGGTGCTTGCTTTTCTCTTTTCCGGGCACTTTTGTTACCACAGTGGATGGTTTCCACGTGTGGTCCTTTGACTCTGATGTCTTGCTGCCATTGTCCACCAGAGTTAGAGCCCTGCTGCTTAGTTTTTCTTGTCTGTCTTTCTCTCTTTTTTCTGCTTCATCAAGAATGGCCTTCTATTTCTTTGCGAGCTCTTCTGCTCTTTTTACCGCTTCCGTGGCGATTGCAGCCTCTCGGGTCTGCCTCTGTAAGAGTTCTCTGAAGGCTGCTTCTAGTTGTTGAATGGTCTGATTTCTCTGATCGATTTCTTTTTCCGGGGTCGGCTGGAGGGTTACTGTTCTCGCTGACTCCTTCATTGACAATCGAGATTTCTTCCTCCATCTTCCGTCCAGATCTCCGGCACTATGTTTCTATCTTCTGAATATGAGGTTCCCCATAGATGGCGTCAATGTTAAGGTCGGGTCACTTAACGATTGTCCAAAGAATTTTGAATGGGGTGCCGAACCTTAGTGATCAAAGTAAGAAGATGTGCCTTCGGTGGACAAGCTCTTTGACGTAACCGAGAGCTATAATGGAGAAGGAGGTTGATGTGAGTGAGAATAGTCCTAGAAGTCCAGAATTAGGATTTTGGGAATCTAGGTCAAATATGGGGGTGGGGTGAGAGAATGCGTTCCTTGAGGGGGTGGTGCCCCTGTTTATATAGCTTCGGGTGGTTGAGATTCTTTTGGGATCTGTTGAGATTGTATCATATATTTCCTATTTTAGATGATTCGTTCTTCCTTGTGGGCCACTTATTCATGGCCTTATTCTCTAAGAATTGGGTCTCGGGGCTGGTCCGTAACATTGCCCCCACTTGGGAGCTTGAGTCCTTTGGACCGAGCTTGCAAGGTGATCTCTTTGATGTCTTCCGGACGGTTTGCGAGCTTGCCGACCGCTTTTCGTATGGCGACGATTTTCCGGATTCTTTTATTCCGGCTGCTACGTGTCTCTTGAAGTTATTTTGGCGAAGAAAAATGCTTCATTTCTTTTTTGCTGACGTGTTGAGGCGTAATGATGACTTTTTATTGGGTTTTGAGGGGGTGCGATTTTCAAAGTTTCTGTAACCGTCCCATCCTTAAGTTGCTGACGTGTTGAGATTGTATCATATATTTTCTATTTTAAATGATTCGTTTTTCCTTGTGAGTCACTTATTCATGGCCTTATTCTTTAAGAATTGGGCTCCGTAACACTTTTTATAAATGGCTTGTTCTTAAATATTTCTTGCTAAATAAATAATATTGCATTTCTTATTAATTAAACAAAACTGGTTATGATCAAGAATATTTATATCAAACGATAATGTTACATATAGCATTGTACACCTTCATACATTTCATTATAACATGAAAAATAAAAATATCAGCACAGAAAAATTCAGAAAACACATTAATACAACACACAATAGCATAGAAACAATTACGTATAACACAGGAATAGTATAATTCAACACAAAAATCAAAATAAAGAAGAAGACAAGGAGTGTATGGAGGTGTACAGTGATACACGTAAATTAACTCTAAACCAAATTCTATAAACTTTAAGGTGAAGTTTTGGGTACCAAGGTTGGTAACCAACAAAATCAACACCATTTTTTTACTTTCCTTCCAACTTCAATCAATCATCTCAATCACCCACCATCGTCACAAAACTAGCATCACACTTGCTTCTGTTACCGTTGTCACCTAATGTTGTTGTTGCCTCCTCTTCTTCTTCCTCCATCGCGGCACACTACAGGTCACTTCACGAAATTGATGTAGTTCTTGCGATGCTCCCAAAGCTTGGAGGAGGTGGCGATTTCTAAGATTATGTGGCGCAGGTCGGTGGGCGATGACCTGAGGAGGAAATGGAAAGTGACATTATTAGAATTAGAAGTAGAAGAAGAGATACGGTTGATGGAGAATGGGCCATGGGTGCATGTAGTGGAGGTGATTACTAGCTTGAAGGTGTAGAGGAGGACATAGGTGAGTAAAACGACTAGGATGATCCACACCATGAGCTTTGGTGAGAAAAAGGTTTGTGGCTGTGATGCGGTTTTCTGATCCCATGTTAGCTTTTCTGATGAATCCTTCATTGTTGTAATGTAAAGAGGTGGAACAGAGCAGCCATGAACATAAAGAGAAGTGTATGTATATGTGTGTGATTGACACCACCGTTGAGCTCTCATGGGTTTGATGTGATTTGTTATAAATTTTAATTTTTGGATTATTATTTTTATCAATTTTGAATGATCACTTTTATTAATTTTGGATAATTATTTTTATTTTTCTTAATGATTTATTTTTAAATTTTGAATAATTTATTCTATATGTTTTGATGATTTGTTTTTTAAATTTGGATGATCCATTTTATTTTTTTGTATAATCTATTTTTTTAAAATTTTGAATGATTAATTTTTATTGATTATTATTGATTAATATTGTGTTGATTAGCTAGCGCTACTCGAAACTTAACCATTACCTTAACAATTATAATCTAACAATTCATAATTATTATCATCAAATTAGACATCATTTTTTAATTTGGACAAAAATTATTCTCTCAAACTTACTTATTATATATTCAAACAATGAAATACAATTTAGTGTTTTTATTAATGATACTTCATAAAAGATCTCAGCATTAGCTCTATTAAAAACTCAATGCCTCCAAAGACCAAAACGAAGTAATTTTCATTTTCTCGAACAAAATTCATTCCTGAACTTCTTTCAATCTGCAAAATTCTTCTTTGATCATATTCAAACAAATGAAAATGGTAGAGTTTAGTGGTTAAAAAAGAAAAAACATTACATGCTTCTTCTTTTTTTCATCTCTTAGTGTTATGTTTGTTACTTTGGTATAGTGAAGGAAATAATAGGCGCAAAAAAATAGATATGCCACTTATAATAAAATTGAGTATGATAACATTGTTACAAATTCAAAAGGTTAGGAACATGTTTTTATAGAAATTTAAACTAATTGGTTTTTCAATGTATGTTGTTTATATTTAATTGAATTTAAACTAATTGGTTCCAATAAAATTTAGTTACATATAAATATTATTTAAAAAGAATATTATTTACCCACTAAAGTTAGCTATAAAAATAAGTCATTATGTATTTATATATAATGTCTATGTAATTTAATTCGTTTGTAATATGTATTTGTAATGTGTATTCTATGATATTTTTATGTTTATCGAGCATAATCTATTATTTAATTTATAAAATATTGTATATTAAAATTAAAAATATTATTTACACAATAAAATTAATCACTAAAGTTAACTATTAAATATTTATGTATAAATCTATGGGTAATTTAATTCACTTTTTTTATATTTATTATATATTGATGACTAATTTTAGTTGATAATTTTGATAAACACTTAATATTATTTATTAAAATTATATAATTAACTTTTTTTACATGTGAATTTATTTTAAATTTTTAATATATTATGATACAGCAATCAAATATTCAATAGTATGCATGCATCAATGAGGCATAGCTTTGTGATGTCTGAAACATGGGTTTTTCAAAAACTATTGACTTAATTTTATGATTTTAAAATATTATAGAGAATGACAATATAAAAATTTTAGCCTTCATCTCTTCTTCCTTTTCAGTTTTCACGCCAAGGTTGAAGAGAAAATTTTGAGTGTAGGACTCACCATATATTTTCTCTTCCTCCCTATTGTTCAAATCAAATCAAACAAAAGAAAATCTCATTTTCCCTTCTTCCAATTTCCCTTCTCTCATTTTTCATAGAACCGTTAAGATTAGAATTTAAGTAAAAGATTCTTATTAAAAATCTCTTAGAACGATGACATTTTGATCTAATTTAAACGTCAATTATAAAACAGTGTCATTTTGGATATTTATTGTGATGATTTTTCATTTATATCAGCATGACATTAACATTGAGTGATGGAAGTTGTCTTGGAGACTAAAGTGTGATACATCACTAAATTTGAGAGACTAAATAGAGTTAAAATAAACTTTATAAACTATTTCAGTAAAGAATAAAATTTTAGACACTAAATTGAGAATTAACTCGGGTTTACCTTACCCTCCAAAAACACACACATAAAAGAATATAGAAATCGTAAGAGACTCTCCAACTAGAGATGCTCAATGACTCTCGGTTTGTTTTTGTTTTCTGTCGCTAAAAAGCAATTCCAACCATTTAAGTTATTACTTGTCTTTGCTTCCCTACTCAAGTCTTAATAAAGAGTCTTAATGAAGAAGAGTTTCTTCTCGGAGGGACTTGGCATAGCTAATAGGGAGTTGTCCTGTATTTCATATTTTTTTAAAAATAAAATTAATTACGTTACATATGAATGAGCTATGGTAACCTTTTGAATTATACATTGTTTATTATTATATTGTTATTTATGACGTTATTAATTTTTTTGTATTTTATTAATCTATGATAGTGAATTATTTTTATTTACAAATTCTAATAATATTATTGTAAAAAAATTAATTTAATAAATATATTAAAATATTTTTATTTTAATTAATTGAATATACGGAACAATGTTAGTCCCATATATTCAAAAAAAAAAAAATGTATGTAGTACCTATTTACTATTTATGGCACTAATCGTTTGATATACAACTCATGACTCTTGCAAAGAACAACTTTGAGACATATAACTTCTTTTCCATAGGCCATAGCAAAAGAGATTGCGACGAAGGTCAACACCGCCACTACCAACAGTAGCGGAAAAACCAAAACACATTATTTTTAACGTTGGTTTTCACGTTTGATTATCTCTGATCGGCTGATCGCTTTATACGCCCTCTTTTGGTTCGAGAATTCTATTCTAATTTCTATGAGAGTGATATGGAGAAGGTATTCCTCCGAGATTAAGAAATTCCTGTGAAATTGGGAGACATCAAACATATCCTTAGAATCCCGCCACCTCCACGAGTAAAAGATGACTATGAAAAATTTACCTCCATGACAATTGATAAGGTACCTTGGGATGCCATCATCCAAGGATTTGTGAGCCGAACTCTTCTTGGAGCCTCAAGGCGAATTGGATTGGAATGGTTTGAAAGTGAACAAGCTAACGAAGGAAGCCACATCGTGGCTTAATCTGATCTTTAACTACATCCATCCGAACATTCACTTGACCACCATTACAATAGAAATGACCATTCTATTGTATTGTATCTTGGATAGCAAAAATGTGCATATCCAAAAGCTCATTCATAAGAAGATGCATCCTACTGATGACTAAAGCGTACTTCTGTATCACAGCCTGCTTATGAAATTGGCTGCAAAGCATAGGATCCACCCTGAAGAAACTGAAGTGATGGTGGATCCCTCTGCAAAGGTCAAAGTCATTCCACGTGAGGTAAAGTTCAAGAATACACATGCGGAGTCTTCAAAAGTTCGTCACAAGCGCTCTACCTCCGACGGTTTGTTTTCGAACCCAATTGCGCTATTGTGGAAAGAGATTACTAGTATGGAGGCTCGCCTTATGAACCGCTTGAAGAGCAATGGTTGTCGCCACAAGCGACGGTGTGATAGGACAATGAAGATGTTGGCGGGCGAGAATCTAGGACCAAAGGAGCTAGATACATCGAAAGAGGAGATAGACGGGTTGGATGACAAGGAGAGCGGCGAGAGGAAACAAGATCAGCAGAAAATGAAGAAGAAGAGGAAGATGACACCTTCCACATACAACACTTGACTTCACTATTGAAACTCATAACGCACAGTGGACCGTGCGAGACTCAAGTGGGGGGGTTAGATCTTCATTTTGGTTATGACAAGTTTTCTCTTCTTGAACATTTTCTTTACTTCTATTATTATTATGCTTTTATAAACTTATTATTAGGTATTTAGCTATTATGAACATGCTTTAGTCTATTTGCAATTTTTTATACGTATTTATCTTAGGATTTTATTTTATTTTTATCAACTAGTGCAAATTTATCTAGTATAGGTTGTACATATTCTCCCCTCTTTTAAGTTGTATTTGAAAAAAGACTTAGGTTTCTCCCTATTAATGCTTAGGAAATGATGTTTTAATTGGATTAGGGTAGAAACTTGAAAAAAATTAGGAATTAGGTTAAATAGTTAGAGTAATTAATTTTCAAGAATTTTCTTTAGGACATCTCATCATCATGAATAAAACTTATTTCTTTTGGACTTGCTTGAATGGTGAAGATTGTTGAATATATAGATTGTGATTTGAACAGATAACATAGTGAAATTTTGAGCCTTTAATGTGTGATTGTATGCTATTTCAGCACTATTTCATTCTTGCGTGTTGTTCTCTCTATAATTGCAATCTTTAGCTTGTTTGATTCTTTATTACCAATATTTTATGTATGTACGCATTTATGTGATAGAGGCTATTATTTCTATTAGCTCACTTATCCAAATAGTCTTATCCTAATTAATTCACCATTGTTAATTTTGAGCTTAAATGATCTCTTTTTATTTTTAATTTCATCACATTACAAATCTAAGTGAAAAACCATAAATGTCCATAATTTGATCTTTGATTAACTTAGGCTAATAATGTGTTGTATTGTTTAAGTGCGGGGAAGAGAAACTTTGGTGAAAGAAAATGGGCATATTGAAATGTAATATTTACACTTTGTTTAGCAGCACAATGAAAAATGAAAGGAAAGAAAATGAGAGAAAAAAAATGAAAAGAAAGAAAAAGTACATATGAATTATTACATGGTGTACAAAAGTACATATGAATATGATATTTCATGTATACATATGAGTCATTAAAAAAATTATATGTATTTTTGTTCACCGTATAATAATTTATGTATACTTTTGTCCCTTCCTCCATGAGTTTGGATGAAGAGAAAATAGATAAAAGGACTATGAAGAGAAATTTTTTCTTTGTTTAGATAAAAAGAAAAGTGAGTAGAGAGAAAATTATAATAAAGTAAAATTATAATAATGTCCTTATTCATATTACATGTAAATTAAGTATATAAAAAAATTTATTGCTATTACATGTAAATTAAGTATATAAACAAATTATTTAGTTAGGGTTTAATTACTCTACTAGTCCGATCCCTATAGTTTCACCTAATTTTTAATTAGGTTTTATATTTCTTTTCCTTTCAATTAAGTTCCTATACCGTTTTCAAATTTGTCATTAGTTCCCTACTAACAATAAATGTTAAACAAAACATTTATAAAATATAAATTTTCTATTATTCTCATATATTGCACTTTATGTAAAATTTATACTCACCTAAATATATTTTTTATTTACTTTTTTCATCTATATTATTTAAAAATATTATCATCTTTTATGAATCAAAGTCGCATATCTTTATGAAGCTTAAAGTAAGTTAAAGAAGAGGAAGAATGTTTATTTTATCATCCTAAAATAGAAAAAAATGTTATATTTAACGAGTTAGTCATTAGTTTTTGTGATATCTTCAATTTAGAGATGAAATCTTTCGTTAATTCTAACGTTTTCGTCACGATAGAGACGTAATTATAAAATTTAAAATAATATAGGGACCTAATTGAAAGAAAAAAAAGTATAAAGACCTAATTGAAACTTTCATAAACTATAGGTATATCTATGAGCTAATTTAACCTTTATTTATTCGTAATTGTATTTTATAAATATTATAAAATATTGTAAATTTATACATTGATATAGCTATCTATTTAATACACTCAATTTTTAACAATTAATTTATATTATTGTAATAATATATTAAAATTATTGAAACTAAATTTGTAAATAAAAATTGATAATAACAATATATAACCAAACACATTATTGCAAGGATATGAAAAGAATATTTTCTTATTAGTGATGTAAGAAAACTAATATAGTCACATGAGA
>JASCZI010181321.1:6837-32069 GCA_036250425.1 Stylosanthes scabra | reverse complement strand
ATCCTAGGTTCACTAGCCTAGATGCTCATACTAGATTATCTCTTGCAGTAAAGAATCTAAATCCGTACCTGGACGCCAAGCTCAATGCTCACACGCGATGTTCTTCACACCATCGAGCATCCAAGTACACCATCTACTCAATCCAATCCTAGGCACAAGCACTACTTGCACATTCACCGTCAAGGGTGACCTACAACACATACATACACAACAAAACACACAAAAACACAAAATTCCATCAATTCTAAGCTCAAGGAAGAGCATTGACTAGGGTTGGAACGTCTCACCGGAGTTGCAAGCTCATAGTCTTCGGATATCATGCATTGGGCATGCTAGATCATCACCTAAAACATGAATTTCGAAAACATGCAAGGTGATCAAGCTCAATTTGAGCAGAAACTTAAGAGCTAAGAATGGGGTAGGAAATTCTAAACCCATACCTCCCAAGTGGTATAAAATCGAAGAGGATGGAGCAAGCTTCGTGTAGGCGCAAACGATGTGTCAATCGGAGCTCTGGAATGAAGGTTATGGCTGCCAGAATGTAAGGGTGAATAGTGACACCACCCCCTGCAAGCTCTCTTTCTCTCTCTCTCGTTTCTTTCTTTCTTTCTTTCTTTCTTTCTTCAGAAATGAAGAATGGAAGGGAATTAGGGACAAAGTCCCTAATATAGTGCCATGGCTCATTAATGGCATTTTCGTAATTTCGTAGTTTGGTCCGATTCGAGCCAAACTTTTAGCGAAGGTGTTCGTTGTCGCGCACTAATTGTATGGTCGTACTCGTTTTCTCAATCGTATCCTTGCCTCGTTACGTCACCGTCGGCTCGGCTAACGGTATGGGGTATTACAGGATGCACTAAGACAGAAAGTGTGGGTCATATTAGTATTTGTGAAAAAATAGTAGAAGTAGCTTGTGGGTGATATTATTTCATGGGCTGCCCAAAATATGTCACCAATGGTTGGTGCAAATCTATGTTCAAAATGTATCATTATTTTGTCATATGTATTATTATTTTACCGAACTCAATTCACAATTCACATTCATTCTGAGTTGTCACGCAATTTTTTTTCTTTCTATAAGCTCTGTTTTTTTTAATATTTTTTTCAATTGATCCTTTTGATTTTTTAAGGAAAAGTTTCTCAAATGAATTAAAAAATTCATTATTTTTAGTATAAAATTTGAAAGATATTATTTACAGAAACACATTTTTTTACTTTCTTTAAAATAAAAAGTTTCTATATTTCATTTATTTCTTTCTCCTTCCCAAAACAAAAATTTATTTTTATTATAATAATAATAATAATATAAATCTACACATCTCTCTTCTTTGTGAAAAAGCCGCTCAAACAATTACTTTTTTTTCATTTACATCCATTTAATTTCGTTTCATGCCACTCTTCAAGACAATTATTATTATTATTATTATTATTATTATTATTATTATTATTATTATGAAAAAACAAAGATTAAAAAAACTCAAATTAAAAAAAGGACAAAAACAATTAAAAAATAATGTATTTCGGTAAATAATCTCTTGAATTTTATACTGAGAATAATGAATTTTTTAAATTCATTTGGAAAAATTTTCCTTCTTTTTATATCATAAACATTAAAAGACACCATCACTAACTCATTTAATGAGGTAATTGTCCACACGAGATTATTGTCCATACCCACAACATATTATTGTATGAAAAAAAATAAAAATTCTCACTTCCAACGAGGCCCATACAAAACAAACCAACACAAGCCCACCCACTGACTAACCATGTAATCCTAACGTCGTTTTCAATTTCCTTAATCTATGTAACTTCTAATGATTAGTTGTTAACAATCACTCACATGCATTGCACACTGAGGCTCCTTTCAACTTTGCCTTATCAAAATTCCAGGATACCCATTTCGGCGCTGACACAAACTTTACACGCGTCTACCCCGTCCCTTTAACACATACACTCAGCACATGTTGAGGATTTTGCTCCTCAGTACCATAGAATTATCCTATTTTCTTGTCATTTTTCTTTTATTCGATCTTTCAACTTTGGTGAGATCTCCGGTACAAATGTTGTTTGTGAAGATGTTAATTTTTTGTATATGGTTACACATCTCACCATACAGATGTGGGGCCCATGAGTGGCTAGCCGAGTTCATTGCAGGATGCCGGATGGGTAGGCAGATGCAGCCAACGGAAATTATAAAACGAGTGCATGGAAATGTTGGACCCCCTGTTAAGATTATGAATCTCGTTTTGTTTTTATTGTTGGGCTGGGTCAGATGTTATGATGCATATGAATGTGGGAAACAATAATACAAATTATGTGTTACTAAGTCTAAGGGCCTAATGGTGGGGTAAATTTGGTTTGAACAAATAGTGTAACATCTCATTACCAAAAATAAAAAATAATATAACATATGAAGGGGTTAATTTCGAAAAGAATGGTGGCCTTAATGAAATTTCAATTTTTTTTTCTTTCTCCAAAATTTTATAATAAATCAAACGTATAAAAACAGGGGTACTCTTGCTTTTGCACGCTGGAATAGATTGAAACCATATGTCGCATGTTTAGGGGAAAACATTTTTATGTAAGTGATAACTATTTTCGACATTTATACATATTTAGGGTTTAAAATTGTCTACAAATTTTATTTTCCAAGTTTAATAATTTTTTATGTTTAGAATATTTTTACTTAAGTCATATAAAAATGTTATTTTCTAGGTTTTTTTAAGATATGTTGGGGGAGAGACTCGAATCCGAGACCTTTACTAGGGGAATGGAATAAATGCAATTTGAGCTAAAGCACTTTGGCATAAAATCACACTTGCTAAAGAAAATAATAAATTTCATATAAACTTTGAACCTAAACGCTAAAAAAAAACGCACAAGCTTTTGTTAATTAAAAAGTCTTACAAAAATGGGTTGAATTGTTTTTGTTTTTTTTTTTTGGTACTTGGTCACGTTTTAATCGTGTGATTTGTTATTCCGTTGTTGTTTACGTTTATTGGGGCTTCATATTGAGTTATTATGTTATAAATTTATAATTCAATATCCTATAGAAATAGCCACACATGACACATATGTGACAATACCCAGTGTTCAATCTCCTTCCAGCCCAATATGATATGTAAGACCTATTAGTTAAACAAACCCAATAACCAAGAAACTACGTTTCAGCTTTAGAATTGCAACCAAGCTAGCCTCGTCAGCGTGTTGAGATGGGAGCCGACAAAAGCTGCTAAGCTGTGACCCTCAGTCACGTGGGAGAGTCACGTGGGAGAGGTCCAATCTGTATAGTAAGAGAAAAGTTGCTCTCTGTATTTTTTTTTCGATTGTTATAAAGGCTCTACCCAAATGGGGAGAGAGTTTAGAAGTACTTGTAGGAATGGTGTTCATCCCCTTTGGCATTGCCATCAGGGAATCACACTACCACTAGCCTTCAAAATTACATGCAAAATAATAAAGCAAACACCAATGATCTCCAATACTGGGACCATTCTATCTACCATTACATTATAGAATTAGTTACACCACTTAACCCATGCTTCCGTATTGTTGTCATTGTTTCTGTCTGATTCTTGTTCCCACATTCCAAATCCACTGAATCTGCAGCCATTGAAATACAACACTTTTATATTCTTCACTAAGTGCGTGGCTGTGCTAGTTCTATTTCTCAAGTTTCTTGTTTGCCACCCTGTTTTATTCTCACCATTCAACCATTCAACAATGTTCTTGTTGTCAATTATAATTGCTAAATCTTCCTCCTTGACACCAGCTTCCTCTAATAAGAATTGCTCCATCTCATCTAGGCTTCCTATCAAGGCTTCCCCATCTGATTTCTCTTCACAGCATCTTCCAAGGAGGCACTTGATTGATCCATCCATTTGTTGTAGATATCTTCCTATTGAATATTTACTGCTCTCTGCTCTAAATTTCACACAACACCACCAGCTCCACTTAGAATCTACTGTCTTCTCCTGCCTGATTCTCACACATAAAATTTGTTGATTTCTATCTTGACTCCAAATATTGACTAGAGCTTTTACTCTTTCCCAAGCACTTTTCACATTAGTGTTCTTGGATTCAAATATTTTTTCATTTCTACTAGTCCACACAATCCAAATTATCGCAAAAAACATCCTATACCATTTCTTCCTAGGGACACTTTTAGTTTCTTGATTCATCCATCCCTCAAACCAACCATCCATTTTATTAATTCCCACCCAACAAACATCAGCCCAGCAGAATTCCACAAGTATGTAGCAAATTTACAGTTTAGTAGTAAGTGTGTTACCGATTCTGTTTCAGCCTCACAGAGAGTACATTGTGCTTGTTGTTGATCTAGTATTCCCCTCTTCATGAGTACGTCCCGGGTGTTCAGTCCACCAAGGATGGCGAACCAAGCCAGCAGTTCAAATCTGGGCGGGACCAGGCCCTTCTAAACATTGTCGAACACATGTTTCATTCTCAGAATTCCATGGAGCTTCCCCATCACTGCTTCTGTGAAGGACTTGACACTATACTCTCCCTCTGCACTGAACGTCCATGTTGTGTTATTTTCAATACCTGCACCAATAACAATATTATCTAATATCTCTTGGAATTCTCTCACAGTGTTTCTCTCGCTCTCAAAAAACGCTCTACGCCACTGGAGTTGCCATATCCACACCGATCCTTGCCACACCCCGCATTCATCGATCGAGTTGTTCTTTTGATTGGACACCCTATACAGTCTTGGAAATCTAACTTCTAGCGATGTTTCTCCAACCCACACATCCTTCCACATCCTAGTGTTTTTTCCATCCCCTACGCACTTTCTCCACCCTTCTTTGCACATCTGTTTGTATAAGTCTCCATCATTATTCAATTTGGCGATCTCCTTCCACGGGCCATTTGAGTTGTTCTAGTTCTGATCTGTTAGAGGTCTTTGCGGATCACAATTGTAACAGGAGCTTATGACTTTTTTCCAAAACGGTTCCCTTTCCTCAGAAAATCGCCACCACCACTTGAACAACATTGCAGTATTTCTTATCTGCAAATCTCCAATTCCTAGGCCCCCGTGCTCTTTTGGTAATTGAATAATGCTCCATTTTAATGTTGGCATGGCTTTCTTTTCTGCTGTACCTCCCCAAAAGAAACGAGTTTGCAGTGAAATGATTTTTCTCGCCACAATTTTTGGCATCTTGAACAGTCCAAGATAATATAGTGGTAAGCTATTGATGACGGACTTTATTATGACAATTTTTCCTGCTTTTGACACCAAAGCCGCCTTCCAAGAGCTCAATTTCTTCTCAATCTTATCTATTATCGGCTTCCAAGTCGTCTCTGTATGTATTTTACTTTTTACCGAATAATTCACCTAATATATAATATAGCCTCCCAAAATAATATAATGTAGTATAAAACATCACAGTCTAAATGATTATTCTTAACATTCTAATAAATAAAAGCCCAAATTAAATATGTTAGATCAAATATATTTTGTCTTTAAAGGAAAAAGAAGAATTAGGTTAAAATTTAGAATTACTTAATATGACCTCTTTACACCCATGTGAGAATCACTTTCTCGATATAATATATTATTATTATTATTGTTATTATTATTATTATTATATTTTAGTCATTTTAAAAAAAATTAGGCGGGTTTAGCCCAACAATCTACCAATCCACCAATACGCTACACCAGGTGTTAGGGTTTTGAAATTTGCTGGACCTGCCATGAATTTTTAGTAGATGGTTTAACTGAAAATCATAACACTTCTTCCACATAATATATGTATGTTTTACATACCAAATATGGTAAAGTTTTTTTTACTGAAAATTTATATTAACTCTTGACCTAACAAATAGATATATTACTTCTTGTGAATATGAATTTTAACATATCAACTATTAGTTTTAATTAGTTTAATTTTAATGCATTAATTTTTTGGTATTATTTATTTAATTTCTTGATTTTTTCCTTATTTCCATATTATAATTCTTTATGATACTTGCGGGAGGAGACACAAAACAAAGCCATATACCCTAATCTTATTTTTAATATTTATTCAAAATAAAAACACGAAGAAATTAACAACTTTTGTGAATGTGAGCTCAGTAATGGATGATTCACATAACTCACATTAAACCATGGATAAGCATCCAGTCGTTAGGTGGATAATCAATTTAACAAAACGGGAGTCATTCCCAAAATCTAAACCTAACATGCAGGCCTCGTTCCCATGCCAATCCTGAACCCATAACACATTTTGTCCCAATAATCTATTATCCGTTTTGGTTATCTTACTCAGCTCAAGTCAACCATGAAGCCTAAACACATCACTTGAAGCTGGCTCATTCTAACACATCACATGCATAGGTCACGTGGAGTGAGAAATAAATGTTTCCTCTGTACCCTATTCAAAATTCCCTCTTTCTATAATCAAGTTTTTCTGCACCGAAGAATTGCCCTTAAACTTTATGTTATGAACACATAGATTAGTGTTGTGAACCTTGAATTATATTTGATATTTATGAATGAATGCTAGTTTTTATGTTATATTTATGTAAGTTGAGTTGTTGTTGTTGATATTTTGTATTGGGTATTGCTAGGTTTTATTATTATTACAGTTTATGATGTTTAACATTTATACACACTGTGTTTGTTGAATTGTTTGAACTAGTTATGGAGTAGATTTTTATTCTTGGTTTTGGATTGAGATGTTTAGTCACTTAAGTCACAATTGTGTTGATTGATTGGTGATTGAGTGCTATTTAATTATTCTTGTTTTCACTAACGTTAATCCTTTACTAAACTCAATTAGTAAGTGGATTAGGACTTGTGATTGGGATTAATTAAAGCCAATTGATATTCCCCAATTCTTAGAGGTTAACTAATTGGTTTGCTCTTGGATATTGCCTTAGATTTTAGTTAGTGACAACTAACAAGGATTGTGGCTTAACTATCAACCCTAACCAAGATCTTCTTAGAATTTGAATTTTATCTCTTTTAACTATCTAGATTAATTGTTTAGCTTATTTTGGTTAATTAGTCACTTAGTTTACACTATAAGAAAGGCAGGACTTAGCTGCGGTATTTTTGTTATTTCGCAATGGCTTTTTATCGTCGCGAAATGGTTTTTTACGACGATTACCCAATCGCCGCCTATAACGGCTTTGCTAAACGGTTTTGCAGTGGTTTTTACAACCAATGAACAACGGCCACAAAACATAAAAAATGATGGTGGTTCATTTTGCAGCAGTTTAAGAAAATGAGCTAGTTTTCATCAAACCGATTACAAATTAGCGGTTCAGACTCATGAACCGCGCTTCTCCATGGTGGACTAGCACCTACTATGGCGGTGCTGCCACACCACACTAGGAAGCTCCCTCTTTTGATAATTAATTCTGAAAGTTCCTCGGGGGAGATTCAAACCAGAGACAAAGAGATAGTCCAAGCTCCTTTAACATGCCTTCCACTCTACCAAGCCAATCCAACATTCAATACATATAGTGCTATTAATTATATATATAAAAGTTTGTATAATATGCAAGTTGTGTATTATTTTGAATTATTTAAATTAAATTATTCATATTTTTATTAAGATGACTTATTAAAATGTGGTTCATAATTTATTTATTATTTATAAAAAATATTTTGTTAATAGTAAAAATTGAAGTTATCGCTTTTTAATTAATTATATTTGAGTGACATGAAATATTATTTTTTTCACTTAAATTTACTTTTAATATAATTTTTAATTAAATTAGAATCTAAGTTAAAAATGTTAAATAAATAAAAATATATTTTGCGGCGATTCCAACCTCAATCGTCGCTATATTTTTATCGTTTATCCGTTCTGCAGCGGCTCCTGCCTCAGCCGCTGCTAAACTCATCTATTTTCCGGCAGTTTCTTTGAATTTGTCGCTAAATACAATAAACGCCGCAAAAACTGACGACATTATCCATTTAGCGGCGGTTTAATCAACCTCGCCAATAAGCCGCCGCTATTTGCCGGATTTGTTGTAGTGTTAGTTTAGTTCTTATTTGAATTATTGCATTTGCTAGTTGGTAGTTTAGTTATCAAGTATTTCATTATCTAGTTATAGATATAGTTTAATTTACTTGCAATTTAGTCTTTTGAATGCTTGTTCATTTATTTCCTTGCAAGTCTTAGATTAGAATATTGAATCAAACAACCTTTTCACTCATAGCCAATAGAAAACCTTATTCAATTCCTAGAGAGAACGACTCGGGATTTAATACTCTCAGTTTGGTTTGATTTGTGACATATTTTGAAACTAAATTTGATCATTGTCAATTACCGGTTTGGACTAACTATAACGAAATTGTGGTTTTGAACTTAAAAATTTCCAGACCAGCATTAGATAGTGCATCAATATTCATTTATTATTTTATTAATAAGTTATTTGTTTAAAAAAATTATGAATGCAATTATTTACTTCAAGTTAGCAATTTATTTTATATTTAACAATCAATATTGAAAATACATTTTACAAATGAACAAACCAATTATATTTTTACTATTTTTATCATTTGAAAATGAATCTTGTTCTCATACACCAATTGCATTTTCTATAATGTGAAACTTTGAAAATGAAAATTATTTTCAAATAATGAAAAGAGAAATTGAAAATAGAAAATATTTTCGCAAACCAATCAGTCCCTTAACTTCTTTCTACTTTGTTTCGCTCATCCCCTAATTTATTTCTCCTCTGTCTCGCCTCTCTTTCTGGTTTCACATTTTGCAACGGTGGCAGCAATGACTTTCTCTACATATGCTATTGTTGTCTTCTTCATCCCCATTCTTGCTCTGCTATTCTCTCTTTTTATTCTCTCTCTCTATCTTCCTTTCTTTCTCTCTAGCGTCGGTCCTTCACTCCCCTTTTCTCTTCCTTCTTTAGTTCTGTTTCCTCCGAATTGTTTGTAGAAAGTATCCTTGGAAATATTAAAGATGAACAAGGGTATTTTTGAAATTCTATTTAATCTTTTGTATTTTCAATTTCTAGAAAGACTAAAGAGATTGGAATTTTGTATCCTAAAATTGAAATTTTATTTTCAGTCTTTAGCCATCATCAAATATAATACTAATTCTCAATTTCTAGTCTCAGTTTTAATCTCTAGAAACAAACACTACTTAAAGTGTTTCCTACGGTTCTAAGAATTAGACTGGATCGGCGGGTTTGATTGGAAAAATCAAAACTGATCTTCTATTCGATCTGGTTCTAATAAAAAACCACAAAGAAAAAATCGGTCAAAAACCAATTAAACAGATAGTGAATCAGTTAAATCGGTCTGACTTTATGAAAAATGGATTTTTAAAAATTAATAATATTATATTTTAAATTATTTTATTATTTATTTAAGAAATTCGGTTCAACCTCAGTTAGATTTTTCAACCATATTAAACTAGTCACTTTACTAATTTCATTATCGGTCTGATTCTCACAAGGTGTTTCCAACATCAAACTAAGTACGTACAAGGAAAGAGAAGAACAGTTTAGCCAGTGAGACCATAAATCAATGTCAAATAAATTCTACGTTCACTAGATTTTTATTATGTAGCATTTAATTTCAGCTGTGTCGTAAGCTTGTTATGTTTGTTTGAATTAAATTATCAAAAACAAATTTCAAAACGATAATCCTAGTTAACTTAAATACGATAAATTTACCTAACATATATATAACATCAACTATGCTAGGTAACTAACACAATAATAGCCAATAACAACCAATAAAAAGTGATCATCCAAAATTAAAAAATGGATCATCTAGAAAAATAAAATTGACCATCTCAAGTTAAAAAAACAGATCATCCAAATAAATAAAACAAGATCATCCAAAAGTTGAAACAAGATCACCCTAAAAATAAAACTAATGATCATCCAAAATTAGTAAAAGTGATCATTCAAAAATAATAAAAGTGACCATCCAAAAATTAAAACCAATGCAAATTAAACATCAAACACGAAAGGCAGGAGAAGAAGAAAGAGACCGCTGACGAACGGTGACTAAGACGACTTCAAGAAACTCCTTGCCGACAAGACCATCGAGTACATCAAGTCCCGCACTGGCTCCACTGCCACCTTCGTCGTCCCGGTCACCTTCTCTCCACTCGTCAAAATCCCTCTCTTCATCCTACAACAATCCTCCCCTCGATCTCGCACTAATGGCGCCCATCGAAGAAGAGGAAGAAGAAGTTGCAGCAACGAGAGGAGGAGCGAAAATTTCTTATTTCTCTGCCATGACCTCAAAACCAGATCTGAAGAGTATCTTGGTGGCATCGAGGATGGCGGAGGCGGGAAGAGAGGAGGAAAGGGATAGAGGAAAGGAGTAGGAGGAGAGGAAAAAGAAGAAACAATGGGATTAGACAGCGGCGACAGCACTACGTAGCGGTGGTGTTAGGTGATGTGGTGTTAGGTGATGGCGATGGAGATGAAAAAGCGGCGTCGGTTTGTTGGTTACTGAAAGTGTGTTGGCGACGAAAACTTTCCCATATAACATTCTTTAACCAGTAATGCTAGGTAACCAACAATCTTATACCAATAATAACCAATAAAAGTTTTAAATCTAAATTGAATAGGATAGCATTTAATTTCTTATGTCACATTCCAAATTAAATAGAATATCATTTAATTTCTTATATCACATTTCAAATTAAATGGGATAGCATTTAATTTCTTATATAGGATAATATTTAATTTCTTTCATAACATTTCAATCATTAAAATACACAAAAAATACATGGACGTGTATTGAAATGTCTTATGCATTGCAACATGTGACAACCCAAAGATCAGTAACCTAGTATAATAATATGTAGGAGAGTGATTAGAGTAGAAACACGTACACCTAACATTAAAGCTTGACCTGATTGGGCCAAACTGGGTAAAGAGGCAACAAGTGCCACCTCATCAGTGTGTTTACATACACCCCCCCACACTTTCCTCTCACTTACTCTCATACTCTCACATTCTCACTTCTCTCTCAATTTTCTCATTTCTCTCAACTCTTAACTCACACACATTCACACATTTGATCATAACTTGCACTCCGGAGCTCCGATCGCCATTCCGTCAGTGGCTACTCGTTGCTCTCGTCACTCTCATCGTATACATGCCAACTTTGAAGGTAAGAATTTGAGAATCTTCCTCAATTCTTCTCTTCTCTTGATTAGTGACCTAAGCTTCAAGGGTATAAATTTGATGCTTGGATTGTGGTTATAGGGACAAGAAAAGGGAAGGATAGCATCAGTGGGGATAGCTCGTGACACTCTCAAGGGAATCCAAGCTAGGAGTTAGGTGGAATTTGGTAAATTTTGGGAATTTGTGGTAATAACCAAGTGTCAACAAGAGGTACGGAGTAGGATTCCTTAGTATAATCCATATGGTTGCTTGAAAACATGAGTTAAATGCTTGATTATGTGTTTGAAATGTATGCTTGAGCTTGGACATGAATATATGTCTTTGTGTTGATGATATACATGTGATTTTGGTTGGTGGGTTGATGTGAAATGAGAAGTAAAAGGTGTAGTGGTTGTTTTTGGGTTGTTGGGTATTAAGGGATTGTATGTTGATTTGGAAAATGGGATGAATAAAGGTTTGAGAAAAAGTTGGTTTTTGACACAAAGAATGGATTCTGTGTCGTGAGAATCGATTCTCTCCGCTTAGGAGTCGATTCTGATGACCTAGAATTGATGATCTTGATGAATTCTGCAGTTGTGAATCGACTCTGTTCATCATGGAATCGATTCACAATTGTCCAGGAAGCAAAATAATTGGATTCGAGCTAGTATGAATCGATTCCTACAAGCCTAGAATCGACTCTGTGATTTCGAAACTCCATGAGGAATTCTTCTAAGTGTAACGAGTCGATTCTGGTAGTGTACGAATCGATGCAGAATTGGAAAGAGACAAATGACATATGATATGAATCGATTCTGATTCCTTGGGGAGTCGATTCTTTTAACTTAGTTTCTTTTTCAATCTTCAACATTACCTAGAATCGATTCCTAAGCTCCCTAGAATCGATTCATATGTCCACAGAGTTGATTTCAAACGTTTTATGAGGGTTCGAGTCGATTCTGATACCCTTCGAATCGATTCATATACCTCCAGGAGCTGCAAGCTCTCTGTATGGCTCCATGGAATCGATTCCCCTCATCCTGGAATCAATTCTGGCCCTTGAAAACAATAAAAACATGTGTTTTAAAAGGAGTATGACGATAGTAATGGTTTGAGGGTTCCCTTCTTAGTTTCACATCACTCATCGAACCTATGAACGTCCTTCGGGTGACGTTATGTGAGTCGAAGCGTCACGAGGGGGCCTGTAGGGCTAACGACCTGGCTTACGACAATAGCGGGCTATCGGGCGTAGTGGATGACTGGGGGGTCTTCGGACTAACGTCCCGATTCACAGGGCGTTATATACGCAATATAAGGAAAAGAAACCCCCAAGTATATATGATAATGAGAAAGACCGTAAACGGTTGGGGCATCGAGCGAGTTGTCCTCAGGGAAGTGCGTCCGATAGTGGTCCGGGACTAGTACTGGACCGGTCGGGTTTGGCTAAAGTAACCGACTGGGTGAGCTCATCAAGTCATTAGGATTTAGACATACATCATGTGAATACTTGTGTTCCATTGCTTGGGTTTGCCTAAATGCATAATATCTGTTAATTGATGTTGTATGTACTAATTGCCTGTGTTTCTGCTATATGTAATATTTGATATGCTTTGTGCTTTGGTGTTTAATTTTGAGGTTCAAGTAAATATATCTTTTATACTCTGGGCGCTTGTTCTGTACTGGGAACCCAGGGTTGTGGGTTCTCACTCCGTTTGTTGATGTGATTTACAGATGAGGATCAGAATGTCACTTAGTTGGCTGTGCCTGAACAGGTTATGCAGGCAGAAGGGGAGGAGGCTGAGTTTGGATAGCCTAGTGTTTTGCATTTTGAGTATACATTGGTGTATTTTGGTTATGGACTCCTTAATATTTGGAGTGTCCTCTTCTGATGTAGTCTGTTGGTAATGTAATCTATACAGATACTTGTAACAAGGGTTTCAGGGATTGTGAACGGTGATCACTCTTCACCGGGATCATCCTGACTGTCGTACTCTAGTTATGTATTCATATATATGCATGCCTAGCTGTAGTTAATATTATAACTTGTTCGCCTAAGAAAACGGTAGACACAATTTGTGACGTTTTGCGTATATCTCACTCTGTTGTTCGGGCTTCTAGTGTTGTCTGTCTCTTTCCAAAACGTGTTATTCCAAATGGGTTTATTATCGTGATTCCTCGAATATCCACCTAAGATAACGGCCTCGCAGGCTTAAGCTGGGGTGTCGTTGTCCTAGGGTGTTATACAACATATATTTTCAATTACAAAAAAATATTACTTTAATGTAAAATAAAAAAGTTATAAATAGTGCTCTGCAAATAAAAAATAAGATAAATTTATAATATGTAAAATGAAAGATAATAAATAAAATTTGGATGTTATTATTCAATATTTTGATATTATATATTATATGAAAATATAGATGTTATATGAATAGAATTATAAATGTTATATATATAAAATTATGGATGTTATTTGTTTTCAAATACGTTAGATTAAAAAATAAATAGAAATAGGAGAATAAAGAAAATCTATAATGGATATATATTACAGATGATTTTAATTTTCTTCTTTAATATCATACGGGAATGCTAGCAATGCTATGTATTTGAAAAAAAATAATGGAAAATAGAATTATTATAATAATATATTTAATATCAATGATTACAAATAGTAATGTAATATTATTGCTGTTGTGTGCCTTTTTTAATGAAAGAGAACAGTAACTATCTTATCAAAATAATTAAAATACATTAAAAAGGGAATCAAACAATAAATGAGTGAATCATTGAATGTAAAAGAAAAAAATGAAACAACATAATAAACATTAATTAAATACCAAAATAAAAAGAGTTGGTTGTTATTCATTGGCCAATATTACATTGCTTACCAAATATTTTCCTAAAAATGGGTAAAGTATTATTTTACTATACAACATTTGGCCAAAATATTAATTTGGTTTATAATATTTCAATTATCCTATTTTAATGTGGCAATGGGCTGTTGTTCACATGGTACTTCCTTTCTCATGGTAAGAGGTCTAAAAAATTGTCCTATATTAATCCCATCAAGTTTTAACATTATCCAATGTAACCTTTGTTATATTTGGTTTTGATGTTTTTTTCTCAACTAAGTCCAACCAATATTGCAACATGTACACATTTTTTTTTTCGAATTAAGTCCAACTAAATTGGTTCAACCTTTATAAGAACCACATTCTCATCATTTTCGCTCACTTACCCACTTACTTTTTATTGTTCAACTTGATTGATTACTAAAAAGACGCATACATATAGTATTTTTATGTGTAGAAATATTTGAACCAATTCTACCGATTCGATTCTATTTTTAGGGGATTAACACAGAAATTGGAGGATTGAGATTCAATATCCTATTTGATAGCTAGAAACCAGCGTTTTGAAAATCGAATCATATTGATCGGTTGAATTGAAAACTGGTCCAGCAGCTAATTCGATTCTAATAAAAATTCAATCCACAAAAAATAAGTCAAATTTTTTGTTAAGTGGTGATTAAGTTAAATCTGTCCATTTTTTAATGGAAAAAATCACTTTTAATGCTATATTTTAAATAATTTTATATTATATTTTAAATAATTTTATTATATATTTAAATAAATTGGTTCGACCTTGATTAACCATTAAATCTTTGAACCAATTACTCTATCGATTCAATGACCAGTTCGATTCTCGCAACCTTGCCTGAGACTGAAATTGTTCCTAAAATTTCAGTTCCTTGAGTACCTCCAGAAAATTGAAACACAGGGAACTGAAATTTTAAGATACGAAAGTCAAAAAGTGAAAATTTAATAACTTTTTTCCCATCAAATATCCTCACATAACTTTTAAAATTCTAATACTAATATTTATTCATTTTTCACTTACTTAATTCAATTTTTATTTTTTGTCTTTGTTTTTAGTACATTTTAAATTCAACATAATAACAAACGTAATTCAATTTCTCTTTCCAAATCTCTATTTTTCTTCCAAACGCAACCTAAGCCACATGACTCATTAATCATTACATAGAAAGTATATATGCATAAGCAATTATGCATTCTGCGTGGAAAAGACATCCCGGAAAACATGTTTGATGTTCTTAAACATGCAAACAAATGAAAAAGACCAGAACAATAAGCTTCCCACTTAGCAGCAATATAATATAATTGAACCCACTACCATTTTGTCTCATGTTAATCTTCTGAGTTAGTTTAACTACTTTAAAGCTAATGATTTAGCAATTGTTAATTTCAAAAAAAAAGTAACTAGAGATAAAGCCTAGAAGCATACGACAAAATAATCCCAAACAAATCCAGCCATGTTTTGTAGCTGGTGGGTTCATCACTGTACTGTCTTGTCTGACGGCTGTTCGTTTTCTTATGATCAAACATCATTATTGTAATTCTAAAACTACAGAGGTATATATACTCTTACATGTGAAACAATAATTCTATTTTAAGTATTAAAAAAATTTATATATGTAATTTATATACTATAAGTCTCATTTTATTTAATTTGTTTGATTAGGATGGGGATTAATTAAGGAGCCTCATCATATGAGTCATCCCCAACTCTGCAAATTTATATACCGATAAATTAGGGTTTAGAATTTAAGTTTTGCGGGTAAATTTCTCGTTGAAATGACAAAAAAATCCCGTTGATAGCCATCAGTTAATAAGAAAATCCAGACTTATTTTCTTTCATGAGACGAAAATCATGCATCCCCCTAATGAGGAAGATTTTCTCTTGGAATTTCTCCTCAATTAATCATCACATCTTATGATGAGTATGAACCCCATATTGCCTTTCAAGATATGCACATTTCCGTTCTATGATCCTTTCTTTTTGGAATAATGACTAACTTGATTGTTAAAATGAGTTACACTTTAATAGGCTCATGAGCTTTCATCTCAATTGTGCCAATTATATTTCTGAGATCGGTAAAAATAGGAAAAAGTATAGGTAACAAATATTTTTTTAACTAACAATCAGTTAACAAAAAATAGAACATCCATAACTACCGTTTATAGAACATTCACAGTATAAAATAGTGGAATATCCATAACTTTTTAGAAATAAAACATCTGAAACCTAAAGTAATCAATAATAGAAACAGAACATCCAAAACCTAAAAAAATAGATCATCGAATTTAAATTGTTGGCTGATGTTAGTTGAATTTTTGTTGGTTATATAAAAATATACTAATTATTACTAAAGTAATACACTTTTATCAATCTCAAGGATTTAGGAACATTAAAAAAGAGAAAATTACAAAAGAAGGTATTTTCGAAATTACTTGCGATGAGAAATAAATGGATACTCATGAAACCCACATAGAGACAAGATTTGCCCCGCAAATAAATGAGACGGGGATGGAGATGTGGATAGAGGCACTGTTTCATGAAACTTGCAAAATTTCTACAAGATGTAAATATCTTCATTTATATGTTATTTTATTTTGTTAGGAACTATTTTTATTTTATTTCTTTTAACATATATGTTGGATTATGTTTTTATTATATTGTATTATATTAAATTTTGTTGAATTATGTCATGATTTTTTAATTTTTTTTAAAGTAAATCTAAATCTATGAATATTGCAGGTAACCATCTTTTCTCGAGGATAATTAAACAAGGATGACTAGATGAACGACATTTTCTTAAACAAAGTTAGAGTGGGGAGGAAAGAGGTGTACGAGTATCCATTACCATCCTTACAAGAATGTAATTAGTATAGATGAGATTTTGAAGACTATTTGAGTACACTTGGTTAATCTAAAAAAATATAATAATATTTTAAAAAATAATATTTTAATCATTTTTAAATTTATAACTTTTATAATTTATTATTTTAATTAATATAAAAATAATTAGATATTATTTTTTCAAATGATGAACCATTTTTTACTACATATTCTTTTTCCTTTTATATATTCTAATCTTCTATAAGCTATTGATGTCATTTTATTTTCTTTATATCAACTTCTATTTCTACTGCTTGCTTTAATAATGCTAATCTTTCATTAAAGATGTCTTCTTCCTTTTCTTTTAATTCCTTTGTTCTTTTCATAATTCTTTTATGTTTCTTTTTAAGTTTTTAATTTCTCTTCTTTTAATTTTATCTAAAGATGTTTTAACATTTTTATTCTTCATATAAATAATCTTCTAATTCGCTATTATAACAGTCGATTTTCTCTATATATATTTTTCATTCAATTTCTTCTGATTCAATTTCTAAAGTAAGTATTATTCCACTTAAAATAAGGTATATAATTTTATTCAGTTGCATTATAATCTGTTAAAATTTCTCATATTCTGCCATAGTCTCATGATTATTTTTCATAGTCTTAGTAGTAAAAAATAGTTCATCATTTTGTTTCATTAAATCCTTTCTATAAAATTTATAAGCTAAGCTTATGGATCTTACAAGATTTTCAGTTAATAGTGGTCTAACATACCTAATATGAGCATTAAACTTAACATTGACATTTGCTAAATTTTCATGAACAATTCCTATTATATCACAAATTGCTAAACTTACCCGCTAATTAATTCCTTTCATGTATGTAGATTTAACTAATACTTGTATAATACTAAGATGAATCCATCCAATTTTAGATCTTTTATGTTGATCTTTAATTTTTTCAATTTGTTTGCGATTTCTTCATCATTTATTAAAGCTATTCCAAGTTCCCCATTAGCAAATTTTATCTTTATCGGTGCCTCAAATTGAATTTTTTCATAAAATATTATATTTTTCTATTAAATAGTTCTTTTAAAAAACTTTGTTTATCAAAATTTTCATACTTATTTTAAAACAACTTGCTTAAATTTACATTTGGAACATTTTTTTTTTTTTTAGGATCTTTTAGTTTTATACTTATTAATTCTTTATGGGTTTTGCTATCCTATGCCCTTAAGGCACAAGTTAAAAAGCATTTATCGCACTTATTCATTATGAATTCTTGTGTTATTTAATAATTATTTGGACCCACTCAATTAATATAATTCTTTCTCACTTACTATACCTAAATTACCTTTAAAATTTTTGTTACACTATTAAAATTTCCAACCAAAATGTTATAAGTACAATTTCATTTTTTTTATTCAAGCATACATATAAATTTAATTTCTCTTCAAAATTATTCTCTAAAATTATTATCGCAAAATTAGAAAATACCATTTACAATATTTTTCTTTATCTATTCTTCATATTCTCTTATACAAAAATAATTTACGTTATTTATTCTTTTAGATAATATTATTAGGCTAACAAACATGTAAATTCCAATGTACCAAAAAAAATGTAAATTCTAATAATATAAAAAAAAAGTTATTAGCAAAAAAAAGGTGACTAATATTATTAAGAAGTACTTAATCCTTATCTCTTTAGCTTTTATATATATATATATATATTAAGATATTTAATTGAGTAGTTTTTAAAAAAATACTAATAATAATTTTAACCTACATTCTTAAAATAGATAATAGTTAAGTCTTTATTTTATTTATAAGCTAGTATTATACGTCATGTCGTCATATACATTTTTATTGGATATTTTTAGTAACACGATAAACACAACATGATTGTAATTTAACAAGTAAAAAGTTTTCGTAAAATATAGTAATTTATGTTTGAGGAGAGGAGTTCTAGCAACTAGTGTTGCACCAACTGAGTTAGCTTTAGTTGGCATTTAATTTATATGTATGCTTAAGCTTAAATTAAAAATGAAATTGTAGTTATAATTTCTTGGAGGAAAATTTTAATGTAACAAAAATTTTATGGATAGTTTAGGCATAACAAATGAGAAAGAATTATATTAATAAACTAGGTTTAAATAGTTATTAAATAGCACAAGAATTCATAATAAATAAGTGCAATAAATGTTTTTTAACTTGTGCCCTAAGGGCATAGGATAGCGAAACTCATTTTTTAATTTGTTTTATTTTTAGCCTATAAATTTGATTTAATTTTTAGAAAAATAAAATATATTTTTAATTAATCCTAAAAAGACAAAAATATCTTTATAGGATTAGAATTATTTATTTTAAGTCACCAAAAAAATTATTTATTTTAAAGACTAAAAATTTGTATTTGAGTTTAAAAGATAAAGTTATCCCCATTAAGTATTAATTTAAAAATTCTAAAACATTTAGATAAAAATCATTTTTTTGTTCTCATCACATTAAAGAAAGTGATATTTAATTTTCTAATAAAAAATGAAAAATATACAAAATACACTAAATATTATGAAAAATAACTTATGAAAAAGAAAAAGCAAAAATTTTAAAGCAATCATCTTTCAAAAATAAATCTATGTAATAGAAAGAAATTTTATTTTAGAATTAATGTTGTTTAATGAAGTGAGAATGCTAAAATTTAAATTTGATTTAAAAACATAAAAATATTCTCTAGTAACAAATATTTAATTTATAAATAGTGATAGAAAGTCTTAATTTATGAAAAAATATTTAATAAATAAAATTAATATTATAATTACCAAAATTCATTGCTTTAAAAATTCATTTCATTACTACTGCTAGTTTAAGCTGGTAATAGGCTATTAAATATTGCAAAAAAGTTACAATCAATATCGATCCAAGCTGGTATTGACTTCTTCGAATACCAATCCAAAGAAAAAAATATTTAATACTACAAAGAAACAAATTAAAGTAAAAATACAATATAAATAGCGAATTTTTTTAAATAAAAAAGTAAATTTAAATTTTTTATCTAGAAGTCTTGCGCCCCTGCCAAGTACGTCGTTGCATTCAGCCTGTTGATGTCGTCATTGCGTGCCGCAGGTTGTCTCTTTCCACGCCTCGCAAGTCGTCAACGGCTACGTCCCGTAGCTTGTCTCTGACCACCTCTTGCCATATTAAGACTAGGGACACTTAATTTTACTCCAATGTAAGAGAGTGAGAGAAGATTTACACAAATCTGCACCCGGTCCATTATTTATAGACACGCAGTGAGCCAGTACCGGCTTTGACCGGTAATCGAATAAGTCAATACCTGCTTGGACTAGTATTTTTTGTTGTAACGTTTTGTAACATTTAATTCTTTTTTATCGACTTATGTCGGTATTGTTTTGGCCCACTATCGCTTAAACCAGTACTGATAATGAAATAGATTTTGAAAAATATTTTTGAAACAATGAATTTTGGTAAATATGAAATTAATTTTATTTATTTAAAATTTTTTCCTTAATTTATATTCAAAATATTTAAAAGACAAAATTTCAAAAACTTTTTTATTTAGGAGTGAAGAGTATAATTAAAAAAATGGATTAGGCATTTAAATTATTTTTCTTAATTTATTATTTATTAGTTTTATAAAAACAATTTAATTCTAATTTGTATATTAAAAATAAATTTTTTATTGACTATTGATACATTAGCATCAAATCGGAGAAAACATTTTATTATACTATCGAGAGGAACCTTTTCATAGACGCAGTGTATATGTAATCAACAAATTAAACAAAAATTTATTTTCATAATTGTCTTTCAATTTTATTATTATTATTATTATTATTATTATTATTATTATTATTATTAATTGTAGTAATAGTAACATACTAGCTCTAACGGTAGTTATTATTATTATTATTATTATTATTATTATTAGTTATATATTGAAAATATATTTTAAATGTCAAAATTAATATATTTACGAATTACAAAAAAAATTACTTTATTAATTGCTTCCTGACTTTGTCTAGATAATTTAATTATTTAATTATTTTTAAAATAAATTTTAAGGATCATCAAAGCTCCAAATGTTTTCTTAACTTTAAAATTTTTAAAGGACTACTTATTCATCAAATTAGTAGGGACCACTGTAACATGTAGCTATTAATCCACAATTAAATTCTATAGTAGACATTCTTGAAGAAATTTTAATCTTTAGTAAATATCAAAAGAATAAAAAAAAATGAAATTAGTTCTAATATAATAAATAAAATTGAACAATTATTAGTAAAACCGTAAAATATCTTGTAAAAGAAACTTTCAAGAAAAAGATGTCCAAAGTAAAACTGATATAACAAACTTATAGTAAAACCACCATTAAAATTATGAATAATGATGAAAAATTAGAAGAAGTAACAACGCTTTTTAAGCAATTAAAAATGGCTTAAGAGGATATAAATGTTGAGAATAATTTTCAAATAGAAAAAGAATCAATTAATTCTGAAGATACAGAAAATGAAGAAGTAATTCTAGATTATTCAAGTGACGATAAATCATTTATTCCAATACAAGTTAAAGAAAAAGCTGGAACATCTAAAAGAAATAACCCTCATTATAAATGAAAAACCGAATTTGAAAATTATGCTTTTAGAAAATGATATATGAATCAAAACTCAAAATATAAAAAAATACAATCAAAATACATTCCTAAGGCCCAAGAATTAGAAAAAGAACAAATGCTTGATTTAGATTGTAAGAAAAATGGAAAAGAAATATTTGAAAATTGGCTAAATTCATCTTTATTAGAAGCATTTACTAATCCAAAGTTAAATGAATTATCAGGACAAGATATATGAAATTATATAGGTTTTCATACTAAAGGTATTGTAAGAGATTATATGACATCTATAAGTAATCAGATTTTAGAAGAATTATCAACTAAAATAATAGCCTATGATAAAATACTACACATAATGATAATTCTTTATAAAGAATTCTTTGGAAAAAATATTATTGATCACAGGCAAAAAGTCACTAATAAAGAATATCAAAAAGCAAAAAATCATTTGACTAATATACAAATATGTGATTTATGCGATATTGAATTATATATATGTGAATATAGAAAATATTACTATAAATTAAACCAAGAAGATAAGAATCATTATTTAAATATGTATATAATTAAACTCCCAGATCTCGCGAATGATATAATCATGAGAAGATTTATAAAAGAAATAGATGATGAAACCATTGAAAATAATTTTAGAGGAGCAACATTAGCCATAAGGGAAAAATAAAAGATAGATGCATGCAGGAAGCCCCTCAAAGAAAATTTGGAAAAAATAATTAATATATGTTGTCAAGATAATGATGAGGTTCCCATAAATACGGATGTAATAAAAATTATAACTATCAAAAAAAAAAAGAAAATATCAATTCAGAAAAAAAACTACACTCCAAATAACTGGAGAAAAAAGAGATATTTTAGAAAAAGAAATTTAAGTAAAATCTAAATAATAAACCTAAAGGCAAATATTGTCCAAATAAAAAAGAAAATTGTAAGTGTTGGTATTGTCAGGAAGATGAATATCCGAAAACAAAAGATAAAAAAAAGATCTTACAAAACAATTAGATATTTCTAAATCTTGTTTTCTTGAAGCACTAGAAGAATCATATGATAGAATTTTTTTTATATAAATAAAATAAAATAAGAATTAACCAAAATAAATGAGACTATGAATATTTACGTTTTTGCACCTTCCCCCTAGTGCCGTGGGGTAGGTATGCGTGACCAAAAAAGACTAATGCTGTGGGAATAGGGTGAGGCATTGGAGGTTGGTGGCTGCAGAGGGAGTCATGCAGGGGTGGGCTGCGGCACTGCACCAATGCATGTGTGTCGTGATGCTCCTCCACGGCATTGGTTGGGCTGACCCAATTCCGCGTGGCAGGGCCGCGGCATTGGGCCAAAGGGGGTGCCGTTGGGTGGCCCTGCGGCACTGGTCCAAGCTGTTGTGCCGTTGGTGACCCCTGCGGCATTGGTTCGAGCTAGTTTCTATAAATAAGGGTGGGTGCGTAACTCACTTGCACCACCACAACCCACTTCACAATATTTTCCCATTTGTGTGCTCTTGTTGGTGTTGTCTTGGTCCTACGTGGTAAAAAAAAAAATAAGCTACGGATAGGGACGAGTAACATGGCTGGTCGGCGAGGCGGACAGCAACTCGTATGCGATACGGATATCAACCGGCTGGACCGAAGCCATCATGTGGCCGGAGCGATAGGATTCCAGGTTAGTATGACAGATTTGTCATGTTATTAGTGATTTAGTTATTCAATGTGTTAGGCAATGTGTATTTAGTTAGCATTTTATGATGTGGGAATGTGGTAAGTTATCTTTCTTGTTTGTGTAATTTATTTAATTAAAAAAATGGATAGAAGGGGTAGGGAAAGGGCTATAAAAGGGGGAAATTAGATAATAGTTTGTATATACTAATGAATGTTGCCACTAAGTAAAAACAAAAAACTAGTGCATGTGCGTTAGGCGGAGGAAAAAATGCATGTAATTACTATAGCTTTGTGGCCCTGTTTTCCCTGTTAGGACTGTGAGACTACGGGAGTGGCATCGCAGTAGAGATCCGCTGGAATGGGTGGAATTGGGAATTAATAACGGAGAATGGTGGAGGAAATTTGATCCGGTGATAGTTCTCCTGAACATCAGCCGATTAAACGAACGTCGCAGCATTCTCCGAGGAAATGCCATGGCTGAGATATGACCACCTCCCGCAGACAGCCGATGGCCATGTAGGGATTTATTTTCTTTTTGTTTGTAGTGAAAGATGTATATCAGGGGATGCTATGGGCATCCAAATATGTTGTACTAAGTTTTGTTCAAAGCACTGTAACGCAGAATGTTATGAAATAGCCCGAAAAAATGAGATGTAAGAGTGTAATGGTATTTTGCTTATTTAGATAGCTAGATATCGTCAAAGAATAGCGTTGTTGGAAATCATAATTCATTAGTCAGCGAGAAAATAATGTAAGAGGAGAATGATGATTTGTAAAAGGAAATGAAATTGAAATTGCCAAAATAAATAGGTTTACTTTGTTTTATTAATTTATTTTTATCTATGACCAAGGAATATGAAATAAGAAAATAAATTCATTAAAGAATAAAATAAGATTATTATGACTATGTAATTGTAATTGCTAAAAAGATTTACCTTCGCTGCTTTTTTTAGTAGTCATCGTAAAACAAAATGAAGGTAGTTTTGTGTTTTTGTTATTACTTTTTTTGGAGTGTTATGAATGCGCTAATTGCAAAATGGCAGTAGTTACAAGGATTTGGACGTTCCCAATTAATCAAAGCAATTTATCATTATGATATCTGTATCTAGCTTTGTGTTAAGAGTTTTTTCATTCTGATTATTATCGTTAGGAAAGAAGATATTTTAATCTTGCTTGATGATTTTAATCTAGCTCAGCTTGTTTTTACTACTATCCTTTTTTTAAAAAAAGAAAAAGACAAAAGTATTGGTTAGAAGTCGTCAACAATTAATTAGGTGATTATTTAATAGGAGGATATTTATCAGTTATTAAAGAAGGAAGCATGAGTTGCAAATGACAATGCATGCATTATTGTTGATTGCTAAACTTCTTTATTTTGTAGGAACATTTTGTAAACCTTTTTTTTTTTTGAACATTTCCTAAACCTTTCTTTTGTTTAATTACGGTGCAACTTATCATATGTATGCTATTTTCTGATCTTTGATTTTATGGTTTCGTAGACCGCAGGACCCACGGACGCTCACGGCTCGCGGGGTGGTTCCTACCATGCCACCGCCCGATTGTTTGGTTCTGTACATCCGAGAGGTAGGATTCGGTGGGCCCCTGCAGATGCGCCCCTTTGACTACGACATGCCGTTTTTTTTCCGCCCTGGTTGAGCGATGGCGACCAAAACACATAGTTTCCATCTGCCATGGGGGGAGTGCACGATCACGTTGTAGGTGCGCATGTTGGTCGTTTGTAAAGTTAGAATTCATCTGCGGGGTGACTATTGTTTAGAAATTTTGTTTGCAATAACTTTAATTTAGCCGGTGTCCCATGTATGCAGGACGTGGCCTATCATCTAAGACTCCGCACGGACGGCGACCCGATCAGCGGGTGCGTGCGGGATGACGAACCCGTATTTCATGATAAAATATGTGTTAAAATTGGTGGGTTTATCAATCTAATTCCACACAAATTGCTTGTGAATAGCCATGGTTGTGAATCTTTGCTACATTTGTTCTAATTGATAAATATATGCTAAATTAGCCTTAATTGAGTAGAATTTGTACAATTTCATCCCATCTGGTGCCTTGATGTGTTTGCTAGCATATTTCAGGACTTTAGGGGTTC
>JASCZI010181320.1:109137-124719 GCA_036250425.1 Stylosanthes scabra | reverse complement strand
CAGTTCATCATTTTACCGTCAGAATAGCATGACTACGAGAAGATTCAGTATTCATCCTGGTGTTAGCAGCAACTCGATGAGCTTCCCCTAGTCTAAGCAACTCCAAAAAACTCTGCTGGTCCCTTATGTCTACATGAGTTGCCCCGGGCAAAGACACATCACCAGTTCTTGGATCTTCCACTATGGAACAATTATCATTGGCTGGATTAAGTAAGTCCTGGACAGTCTCCATGTAAAGCTACACATTTCGGAGGACAGAAATGATATGAAAATTTTAGTAAAAGTTAAGATGGCCACTGACAAAAAATGAGACAAAAAGATGCCAATAGAAATATCACATTAAACAGGCCACAAGCTTAATGGTTATAGAAATGCAATGTGGTGCAAGAAGTATAAGAAATAGCATATGATGCAATTGCAGTAAAACACTAAAAGTATTCAACCTGGAGATATGAGACTGTGACAGAATCAGTTTCTGGGGATAGATCCAATAAAATATCCTCCATGGCACGAACCATGATACCCCGACCAGAAGTGTCTTCCTCCCCCAATTGTCCAAGAGTAAAAGTTTTCCCAGTACCAGTTTGACCATAAGCCATTACAGTTCCATTATAGCCATCAAGAACACTCTACAAACCACACATCATATGGCATATCAAGTCAGGTTACATACGACATCTAAAAGCATCACAATCCTTTGATTTCTATTACTACTAAGAGTTATGGTTATCTAATCAAGAGTCAAGACATAAGTAGTACTATGTAAAAGTAGATGGAAGAGTAAAGGATCTTCTTGACCAAATAGAAAATGCATTACTACAACAGACCTCCACAACTGGCTTAGCTACAACTTCATAAACACGCTTCTGTGAAGCAAATTCAGTGAGCACTTCATCAAATTCATAAGTGTCTGAATCCCAATTGTTACGTCGAAGCTTCAATCTTTTAAGCTGAAACAATTTAAAGGAGGAAAAAAGGAAGGCCATTTAAACCTATAAAAAAGGCCAAAGGTACACCTATAACCAATGTAAAATGCAGAATTTATAGACCAATATCCACCTCTGGTTGTAATTCTACACAATCTGCAAAATCAGCATCTGCCATCATTTCTTCTGCATTTCGAGGTCTTAATCTTACAGCCACTCGAACTCTTCCAGGAACTGTACACAAGCATGAAATAGAAAGCAAGCTTTACAATATCATCATAGCAGAAACCACAGTTAACGATTATATAATTGAGGTTTTGCATCCAACAATTGACTGAAAAAAAGTACATACAAATAAGCATAAAAACACAGCAACGAGACTACAAACAAGTGCATAGTCTACAGTTTGTTGTCACAATGAACTGTTCTATATCCTTTTCAAAAAACTTGCCAGAGACAAAAAAAGGTTACTACAACAAAATCAAACGAGTCTCCGTAAATTTATTAGGTTACTTGAAATCGTAACAATAACAAAGAAGCTACTGAAATTCGGTTAACTAAAGTGCTGATTTAGAGCTACATTTGCATTCACCTTCATACTCTTACTTTTCTACTACTGCTTATTGTTTCACAATTCAAATACACAAACACAGAAACACTTACTCTTTCTCACTCTACTCCATTATCAATGTTGCGAGTAAAGAGAGTAACTATAAGTCGAATGAGAATCGAAGTACTAGTCTACCTTTTTTTTTAACGTGGAATGAGAGCGAGAATTCAAAAAAATGAAATCGGAAGAGTGAGAGAGGTGTTACGAAACCTGCGTCGCCACCGTGAGAGGACGAGTTGCGGCGGAGGGCGGCGGATCCCGGCGGATGAGAGTGGCGAGACTTCGTTCTGACGATGTTATTGTTGTTGGCGCCTTGGCGATCTAACTTGGCGGTTACGCGTTGAACGACGCCGTTTCGGTGAATAGTGGAAGCCATAGCTTGAAGCTTGTAATAGCTTCAAAGAAGAAAAAGGGGAAGATGAAGAGAGAAGAGAAGAGAAGTTACTCTTCTGTAGTTTGTACAAATTCAAATGAGTGTTTCTGCTTTCTGTCTTTAAACTTAAGTTTTAAGCTCATGAGTCATGAGTTTTGGTTTACGTTTACCGGCTCAATTTTTGAAAATGAGATTAATCTTAATTTAATGTCATACTTTATGATTAAGGGATATTGGGCTACGATTCCGTCTAAATCTATCTCATAAATACCCAAAAATAGAAGAAGGAAAAAAAACCCAAGAAAATTTATAAAAAAATAAAATAATATTTTAATTATCTTTAAAGGGTAATGCTATTTGAACAAGTGGTTTTGGCTAACCAAGTGCAACCAAGTGATTTATTTCTTTGCTAAATAGAATAGTATTTCGGTGTCAAATAATATAAAAAAGTGCACCTAAATAAAATTCCATTTGACACCGAAATAGTCTTGTATTTAGCATAGAAATAAATCACTTGGTTGCACTTGGTTGGCCAAAACCACTTGTTCATATAGAATTATTAATCTTTAAATATGTAATTTTTAAAAATAAAACAAAATAAAAGACATTTAATGGTTAATAAAAACAAATAATTAGACATTTTTATTTTGTTTCATAAATTTAAAGATTGTACGTCCATTTATGTATTCATTAAAAAAATTATTTTTTTTTTGACTCAAATTTTTTATGTTGAATTTTATTATTTTTGAGTTCAAAATTTTTGTGCTAAATTTTATTATCTTTAAAGATATTTTATTGTTAATAAAATTAAATATATTTTTGTCTAGTATTTAAAATCTTTAAAAGTATTATTGATATTGATAATTTATTTTTAAATATATTGTATTATATATTCATGACTTATCGTCAAAATGATTTATAACATGAAAAGACTTGTCGTCTCACTCCCCATGAATTTATGTAATAAAAATAATGATTTCTTGTCATATTTGTCTTAATTTTTTGTTTTGCTTTTAACTAAAATACTATCATGTTTGAATCATAGTTGTAAAATCGAACCGAATCGGTTGGTTCAACCGAAAAACCAAAAAACTAATAACCTGTCCGGTCCAATTTGACATGAGGATCAAAATTGCATTGAAATTGATCAAAACCGTATTAAATCGATCAAGTCGGGCTAAACCGTGAACGGTCTGACTCGCGCGTCCGCAAGTCCACGGTATGTATCAAATTGTAAAAGTGGAGTCATAGGAATTTGAACCTTTCCCCACTAGCATGTATGGACACGCTATGCCACTAGGCTACACTTCATTTTAGCATTTTTAATACATATTAATAATTATATATAGGTTATTTAGTACCAAAAAATTATAAAATTCAGTAACTTATATTTTTATTTATTTAATATCAGTTTAGCAATTTTATTAGTGATTTAACGGTTGAACTTCTAATTCATTGACTCCGTAGCTTCGCCGATTCAATGATCGATTCGGTTCTTACAATTATGGTTTGAATTATCACAGTGGCTGAAGTAATTTGCATAAGATCATACGTGTAAATACTTTCATTTTGTTATTTTAGAAGTGTATTTATAGAAATAGAAAATGTTTTAAAAGAGTAATGAATTTTGCTTTATTCATTAAGTTATTTTTATCTTTTTTGTGGAATTCAAAATCTTTTCTTTAAAATGCATTCTTAACGTTGAAAAAAAATTTGGCATGTTTGATAGACACGTCAATTCATTTTTATGGAACTAAATTTTCTCACAAAGTCATGAAATACTATCATTTAAAGGAAATTAATTTGGACCATTCTACCATAATAAAAATTGTACACCACTTGATTTTTGTGTATATATATTTAGTATTTGGTAAACATATAAATCACTTGATTAATATAATTTTATAATCTCAAGGAATATATTTTATTGTTGATTATTGAAAAGCAAATAAAGATGGTAAGGAGGATTAAAAAAATGATATCTCTCTATTTTTTTCCCATACTTATCAAAAAAAAAAATCTTATTTCAACTCTATTTTTGTTCTTAATATCCAAATTGTCCATTTGTCTTTGTGAGGAAAACGGATATACATGTTTATTAATAGGAAAATTTTAAAAAATCAAGAAAAAAACGAACACAGCATAATACATACAAATTAATTCAAACATAATCTAATTTATAAAGAAAAAGTTTATAATCTATTCATATTAAGAAAAACAGAGATAAAAAGACATTTGAATTAGAATATAATTTCAAATTTTAGTCTAAATAAATTTTTAATTTTCATTAACGAATTGTATTTCAAATGACATTTTCCTCTTTCCCAAAAAAAAATTTTGAGATCGAACCTTTCCTTTTACTATTTTTGGTAAGAAAAATCTCTAGTTCTCTATTATTTTTCCCTAATAAGAATTTCACAAATAATCATTATATAGAAATTTTTGTCCTCTCTAAACTCAAAAGATAATAAAATAAATTAAGGAGAAAAAAATTGAAAGTGAATGTAATAGAGAAGGGGACCAAATTATTTTTTTTTTGTGTGAAAACTGGGCTAGAAGCCCATTAAGGGGATTTGGGCCATCAAAGTGATGAAGCTTTTTTTTGTTTTTGGACGTGATGAAGCATTGAGATGAGTAGCAATAATAGATGAACAGAGTGAATCTAATGCCCAGAGAAAAAACACAGAGTGGAGCTTGGCCCAACACAGGGATCATGTTTTCCAACTTCATAGTTCATTCTGTGTGACATACATAGAATCAACAGATAAATTAAATTAAATTAAAAATTAAATTAAATTAAATAATATAAAAATAAAAACTTTCTATTAATTAGTACTTTATTAGAATTGAGATTAGCTTTAAAAATTACAATTATACTCAAAACTTATTGCAAGAAAATTTAATTTAACCTCAAATAAAGGGAAAATATGGGAGACTAGATTTTGGGCTCCACATAGAAGAAATAGATCAATAACAACAAATACATGCCCTTCAATTTTTTCCACACAATACATGAACTTGTATTAGGCAAAACCAAACCTATTAATAACATATGATAATATAATTAAGGAATATAATTAATCAATTGTTGTTGTTATTTTGTTGTAAAAGCTTGTTTTGGAGGTGAGATAAGAGGTGTTGATTCTCTTTGTAAAGAAGCATGGCTTGGTTTCTCAACCTCTGATTCTCCTTTATTAAGCTTTGATTCTGTATGTAAAGTTTCAAGTTTCTCATCTCAATCTGTGTCTTTCTCCTCTGTCTTGCTTCTTTCAATTCTGCTCTCTTTCTGTATCAATATAAACAGGATCAATATATATAAGACTAATAGATTATTGGTGAGGGATTTAGGTCATTTGTATTTAAGTCAAGATTTGTATATAATTACCATCTATATATTTCAAAATAATAATTAAATGACCTTGATGATAATAGTATAAGTAAAACCAATTTACAAAATTATGGTTATGTTGAAATTTAAATGTTATTTATATATCTTTTATATATACTATACTAGTAAGCATATTTAACAATATATGATATATAGGATTAAAAAAAAAAAGAAAAAAAAAGATAATAGTGACGTTTTGATAATTGAGAAGGACATTTTAATTTGAAAAATGAAAATAAGAAAAAACATATTAATTAAGTCTAATTGTTAATAACTTAATGATATGTTAATTAATACTTAAATGGAAATCTAAAGAGGTTTAAGAAAATGTCCTAAATAACATATCAAAATTGAATACATATATGAGACCCTTGGATAATAATACAATTATGCATAATTAGTATATATACCTTGTAAGGAAGCTCAACCGAAGATGCTGTATCTTTGATGGAGAACATGGAGAAGAAACAAAAGGAACATTTAGGGTTTGTTTTGAAGAGAAATAACACATATCTCTTTTATTTTCTTCTATAACACACTACTACATGAGTGAATTTGTTATATGTATATATAGTTGAAAATTAATAATGTGTAGGAAGTTAATTATATAAGTGAGTGATGAGGAGGAGGAGGGTTAAGAAATGGAATTGAAGGTGTTGGTTTATATATAATGGTGAGAATCTTTGATAAGAAATTAAAAGAAGAGAAGAAGAAAAGTGAGATAGCTGAAAGATGTGTTTGTATGTGGAATAAGAGAGAAATTTTTCATAGCAATGATGACACAAATTAAAGGAATCATCATTACAATGGCCAGCAATTAGATGGATGAGGAGCAACGCAACACAACACACAAAGGATTCAACAAAAAAATAATGCTCCTACCTAGCTAGCTACCTCTTCTTTCATTTCTTAATTGGTCCGTTATTTATTAATTTATTATTATTATTTACTTATATAGGATATATTGCATTTTATGTTACACAAATACTCAACAAATTCGATAAATAGCGATAATTACCATTTCAGATAGATTCCAGAAAATGACAATTTTGAACCGCCATTAAACGTTTAGAAGAGATTTTATCAACCATCGCGTATTACTTGAATTTTTCACAAAATTCTCAATAAATTTATGTGAATGTTCGCAAGTGAAATCGACGACTAATTTACAATATTTTTAATAGTGTAATATTTTAATATTTAATCGGGCTCTATAATACTTTTTGTTGTATTTATCTTTGAATAATGATGTAATAACATATTAAATACTAATTTATCTTGATTTGTCACACAATATAATTAATATTTATGGACGTTATACAAAAAGATAACTAAATTTTAGAAGGAGTAAATTAAACATTTTTTATAATAGAAACCTAAACTGAAAAAATATTTTATTAGAAAAAAATCTTATTTTAAATGTATTATAATATAGTATATATAATTTGAGCTAGACACCAACATAATTAATTATGTAAAATATGCATCATGCAGCATCCACCATCACACATTCAAACTACTCTAGTTTAGAGATTGTGTTGTTAGTTGTTAAACCTTTTGAAATTTTAGAACCTTCCCAAGTTTAGTCTCACTGCCGTTTCAACTCTTCAAATTTGAACCTTAGGAATAATAATAAATTGAAAGTAAGAGAGCTAGCAGAACTGGGTACTAAAATCATTTGTTTGATTTTCATCAGAGTATATATATAATAGTAGAAATAATGCAACAGATAGAATTGCTTATAGCCAAGGATATCTTCAAAGAAACATTTTTAAAGAAAATTGCATAATTGCTTAATTGCCATATACTATACTCTTTTATTATTAAATTAGAATATTCTTTTATATATTCGATTGTTTTCACATAATTTTATATATATAAGTTTCAATAATTATATAATTTGAGTTTCAAATACCTTTGATACGGTGCACGTGCACCTTCTCAATTATATATACCTAAGCTTTGTTGTGTATTATTGTCTTAATTAAATAGACAAAAATAATAACCAAACAAAAAAAAAATGAAATATCTTCACATTATATATAGCATCAACCAAATAATATATAGAAAAAGACTAGGTAGCCAACATATTATAATCAGTAGGGAGCCAACACATAGTTATGGATGATAACTTAATTAATCTTGGATATATAAATTACGGATGATAACTCATATAAATTTTGGATGATAATTTAGTTATTGGCTCTCTAATGATTTCCTAACGTTGGTTCCATAGCACTATTTACACCGAAATTATTATGCTACAGCATTCCATCTTAACCAAAATGGCCAAGACATACATAACATTCAACTATCGAAATTAATTAAAATTAACATTAAGTAGTCAAAAAGTGACAATTTGTTTCATATAATATGTAAGGTTTTGTTTTAATATATATAAGATATGGTTTTGTTTAAAAAGATAAGATGCAACTTTAATTTTCTATAATGGTGTGTATGTTGTTTCATTTTCACATTGCGAAAATGTCTTTATTACGTGTTGGGATTTCTCTAATTTCAACAAATGAAAAGCCAAAACATTGTCATTATGACTAATCATTTGCTTGATTTGAAAATATAAACCCAAAACATTTTGTTTATGGATAAGTGGTCAATCTAACATGATAAGCACACATTTTATTTTGTATATTATCATTAATCTTTTAAGAGGATATCTTAGGCTCGACAGGTCCAAATTAATTTCTTACGTATTATTAAATGCCCATAATTTGATGAGAAATTTAATGTGACTACATCTTTTTTTACATACATGCAGCCTCCAAAATTCGAATTCGAAATTTGACACTTAAAAGCAATCCAAATCACTTATGAGCCATTTGTGATATAGGAGGTGGTTATTAAAAAGTTTTTTATTCCAGCCTCATGTTACAAAAAACATAACCCTTAATTGATGGTGGGAATGTTAAATGTGCAACTTTAGAGACACACCAATCTCAAATTCAAAAATCAAAAGTAGAGTCACATGGATTTGAACGTGAAAATCACACGTGGATAGTATGTAATTGGAAGTGTACAAGTAAGTATAATATAATAACGAAGATAAAAGAGGACAGAATAGTCAATGTAGTTAGGTCCGATCCCTTATTTGTCCCTTTTCTTTCATGTAATTGAGTACCAAAGCCATACTCATTTATTTGGAAAATGAAACCCATTTTGGCTTCATCTTCTTCTTCATCATTATCTTCACTATGCCCCCCTCCCCCCTTCTCTTTCTTTGTTATCATGTCATCATCTATGTATATATATATATTGGAAGCTTTAACTTGTATTATTTCTCCAGCTAATTAACTTAGCCCAACCCACTACTTATATAATTTCATAGCTTCATCATATACACGTACGTGGCTTAAGTGCAGTTAATTTTATATAAAATTACTTGTTAAAAAATATTAATAATTTCATATGAAATTAATTGCATATAAGTTTTCATTCTTATTTATTCGAAATTAAATGAGTCTGCCAATAATTTTTATTTACAGTTAAATAAACGAGTGATTTCGAACAGTGATCCCAACATAATAGATAGAGTTAAAATATTATTGTTAGGAAAATGAGATGTCATGCTATAGAGCAAAAACTTTTTTTTTTTTTTTTTAACTTCGGGGCTTACAATACTAAAGAGAAAAAATAAAAAGATGAGGAGAAATTAAATCAAATGACCAAAATAATTGTAAGTCTCGTTCATGTTTTATATTCCCACACTTCAATCTAATGATTTATAATTTTTCTCTTCATATTTTTCACTCTTTTTTCTCTTAAAGTGGTTCGATTTTTAATTGATAAAACTGATTTTTAAAAATAATAATATTATATTTTAAATAATTTTATATTATATTTTAATTATTTTATTATATAATTAAGTAAATCGGTTTGAATACGATTCGACTCCGATTATATTTTTAAATTATTGAACTAATCACGTACCTATAGATGTCTATGTATAATTCTTCATGCTAGAGTAGAGCATATATATGTATACGTATTATATACCGTATATGTATTATTTCACATGTAGAAAAAAGTAGATGGCAATTTAAAGATAGGGTCATTGATGAGTCACTTATGAATATGATGATGATGGCCTTTTGAAGAAGAAAGATTAGTGAGGACCCCAAGAACTACTAATAAGTAATGAGTAATAGCCACTACCATAATGGAGTAGGGCTTCACTCATTTCTTGTACTACTAATACCAAAGTACATATATATGCACTACGGCCATTTGAAGATGTTGGAAATTGGAATAGTCAACCATGGTATCAAAATCCCTCCGTCATAGATATATATTATTCAACATCATCTTATAGCTTTGTGTTTTTAGTTATTGGTTGTCACGATATCCCCAACCCGATAGATTAAAAACTAATTCGTCGCGGATCAGATCTTTATTTAAGAGTCTGTTGCTAGCCAACGAGTTGCTACATACACAAGGCAAATTTTAAATCCCGATACTTATTTAAACGGAATAGTAAGCTGATCACTAGAGATTAGACTAACCCAAGTTGATTTTTGTTGTGTTTTTAGTTATAATAATGGTTAATAATTATATTAAAATGGAGCACAATTGCTTACATAAATCCATCCATATCTCTTTTCTTCAAATTTAAGAGCTGATCCTTTTTGGTTGGTTTTTAGAATTGTTTAAGTGACATGTCCCAAAAAAAAAAAATAATAAATGAGGAGGACTAGTTTTTAATTAGGAATACGTATCAATATTTAGGGTTGTCTTCTTTAAATATATTTACTTTGTGATATTTTATTTAGTGGCACTTATTCTATTCACTGAGGATTAATTTTACCGACGGTCGGACAACTCAGCCGTCGGTATATAATATTACTAACGACTGTTTCATTGATAAATATCATATTATAAAAAATATTGATAACTTTTATCGACGGTTTGGATGAACGTCGATAATATTGACACATTATTAACGACGGACATGCTGTCCATCGGTAATATTACATTACATACGAAAATTATTTTACAATCCCCGTCGATAATAATATTATGTGATATTAATTATAATTATTGTTATATTACTAATGGCTTAGCTATGGATAACCTTCATGTCTTCACTGCCGTCTATAACTGATGCCTTTGTAATAGTGATTTTTTTCCTATTATAATCCTTCACAAATAATTTTTCATTGATTGATTCTTAGCGAAAATATCTGTACAAATGAATTACAAAATTTTGAGAAAACTATCATCACATAAGAGCTATATACTATGGAAGGAGAGTCTATTACTTTATAAAATTTATAAAACTCTTTTCTCAAATAATAATAATAATAATAAAAAAGTAATGTATTGAGTATTAACTGCTAGCTGAGTTTTCATGCACCTCTCACCATCAACCTAGCGTTATTATTTGTGGTCCACCTCAAAATGCATCACACAAATTTTTATTGTTCTTCCATTTCAATTCAAATGAGAAATAATCTGTATATGATCTTTCTATTCATTCTTTATTTATTTCTTTCCGCCAATCAACTATCCACTATGCCATTGATTACCCTTCAGCAAAATTGGTAAACATCTTCATCATTATCATGACTTACATTTCTTCTTGTGTAACATTATCATCATTACGTTTTTAAAACATTTTCAATTATTTATATACCTCTATATATGGAATTTTATACATTTCAGTAGTATATATATGTACATTATTTGGAAGGAAAAAAAGTTAAAATTAATCAAAGCATTTTATCATTATAATATCTATATTTTGTTTTTTTAAAGAGTATTTTCGTTCTTATTATTATTATTAGGAAATAAGATATATTAATCTTTTTTGATGAGTTTAATCAAGCTTAGCTTGTTCTTTCAACTACTCTTTTTTTTTTAAAAAAAAAAGAAAAAAATATTGATTAGAAGTCCTCAATAATTAATTAATTGATTATTTAATACGGGGATATATATTAATTATAAAAGAATGAAGGCTGAGTTGCTAATGACAATGCTTACATTATTGTTGATTTCAAAATTTCTTTATTTTATAGGAAAATTTTATAACCATTTTTTTTTAGTGAATCCTGCTTCCTGACAACATACACACATATTCAGCAATGTAAAGTGTCTTTCGCATGTTGTTTTGTCTTTAACTTGTAAGATGGCTTTTTTGCCATGATATCTATCCGTCCCACAAGCTAAGGAGTAATTTGTCACGAATTAAAACTCTATTTAAGAGTTTTCACTGGCCAGTGGGTTACTACATGCACATGGCATAATTCAAACCCCGACAAGCTAAGGAGTAATTTGTCACGAATCGAAACTATATTTAAGAGTTTTCACTGGCCAGTGGGTTCCTACATACACAAAGCATGATTCAAACCCTGACATTTACTTAAGCAGACTAGTGAGTTAATCACTACACCAACCCTACTCAGTTAATTTGTAAGATGTTTAATTTGTTGAATTCTAAATAAATGCTCTTCCAGGCTCCAATTGTGAATTCTTCAGCTAAATTTTTGTGAACTTGGTTACACTTATTTCAGTTATTTGTTGCTGGCCATTCTTGATATATATGCTGTTCTTAACCAGCCATGTTCATAGACATTCATATTAACACAATTACATTGAAATTTGAATGAACATTTGGTATTAAAATTATGCAAGGAGAATGGTAGGAAAATCCTTTCTTTTTTGTTGTCTTTGTTACAAATATTTGGACTCCGTTACAAAGAATTTGACTAATCCGGCTCAGAAGCTGTGATAGTTTCTCCCAAAACAAGATTTTTCATTCCTGAAACTTGAACTCTGAGACCACTGGTAGTAACAAGACAAGCTTGCTTTGAAAATCCATATGAATGAAAGCTTATATACAATAAAATAGCCTAACTATAATTAGATAGGGAAAATATAAGAGATAGATATTGGTGTTAGAAATTCAGATCCCTAACAAGTAAGAATATACAACTCAGAACAAAATTAAGATTCGTTGTGTGCACCCCATTCCCCTCTCTATCCAACAGAATCTTCTTGAGAGTCTCCATCATCTTCATCCATTGAATCAATATCATCGTCCTTTTGATCCTCCTCATCATGCTCACCACCCTGTGTTTCTGTATCAGATATTGATCCATGTTTTGCATCAGCTATGTCATCATCACCACTGTCACTGCAACTCTCAGTTTCCGAGTCAAATAGAGCCACAAGGTTTTTTCTCTCTTCAGTGGCAGAGCCTCCAGATTGCCCCCTTGAATCAGTAGCAACATTCGCAATCGTCTCGCTTTGGGGTTTTTGTTCATCAGTTCTTCTGGCGCCATCAGCATCCAAAGGAGGAGTGATCTGACGCTCAGCCACCATACTGTTCGAATCATGCAATGCTCCAGAACCTGCATTGTTATCTCTGCTTGGAGATTCATTATCTTCATGCACGGATGGAGCTGTGCTGCAAGCCCAACTGCCGGCAACTTCGGAAGTTAAAAGGTCTGCTGTTTGGATTGTGTCTCTGGCTTGTGTATCCTCATCGGTCTTTTGAGTGTCAACATGATTATTTGATTGCGAGTGATGTAAAACTTGCCTAGTAGTTGTTTGATCATGGTCTTCAGTTTCTAGTACATTAACATCATCATCAAGCTGCATAGTGTCCCCAGCTAAAGCATCACTCCTGTTCAAATCGAAGTTTCGATTTGCAGGACTTTCGGTCTCAACAACAACCTGCTCGGTGCCTATGGCATCACCCTCAATCATAGGTGCCGTGCCAACACCATCGATATTCGAACCGAATCCATCTCTAACACCATTGTCATGATCTGCACTGGTGAATTCGGCCTCTTGTGTATTTTGGCATTCTTCACTTCTACCATCGCAATCATGCTTCTCAGTAACACTGGCTTCATCGCTTGATGTTTCGACTTGATCTCTGTTAAGCTTCTGTCCAGAGTTAACAGATCCAGCCTTTGCAGCATTTTGTTTTTCTCTGGGTGATGTTCCATCCATGGCTCCATCCACATCAACTGATGTGCTGTCATAATTATCTTCATCTTCTAGAGTTCTCTGCATAGACTTTAGTTGCTCTTGTTGCTTAGCAAAAAGTACTTGTATCTCCGCCGTTGTGGAGTAAAATGATCGTAGCTGTGTTTCCCTGCATCACAAATAGTTGTAGTTATTTAGTGATTGAGCTTCAGCCAGTGTATAAAACTATCATCACCATGAAGATTGAGGCAGAACCGCAGAAGCATAAATGTTGCATTAAAACACAACACCTACATAGGCAATCACAAGAAATTCTTACCGAAGCATAAGCCTTTCTCTAGCACCTTTTAACCTCCGCCTCTCAAAATCAAGATCTCGCATTGCAGCATTTATTTCAAGCTCAAGAACAGAAACTTTAGCCCACGCTTCTTCTCTAGCTACCTGCTAACAACAGCAACAACGAAACTTCACTAAAAATTTTAAAGAAACAAGATGATAAGATAAAAGAGGGGGAAATTAATCAGATTGAATGGGGAAGAAACAGATATGCTGTCGGACTCAGTATTCCTTGAACCATAAGCACTGAACAGGTCAACTTATAGAATAACTTTGCAGTCTCATAGAAGTGACATTAGGAAAATGAGATAAAAGAAAACAGGATTTTTACAAAGCATACATCATTTCCATAACCGGTTTTGTACCATAAGTTATCTGTGTTCTATACCATGAACTTTCTTTTTGTTTATACCTTTTCACTTTCAAGCTCTTTCTTTAAACTTTTTGTCTCCAGCTCAAGTTCTTCCACTCTCTGCTCATCAATCAGCAGAAAATTAGTTACTTGCAGCTAAAGCAAGATATGGCTAAGTAACATGAAACTCCATATAAAGATATCTTTGTACCTTTTGACCATTTGCAGATGCCATCTGCTCTTCGTGTAATTGAGTTTCCAACTGGCGAACTTTATTATCGGAGACAACCAACTTTTGCCTAGTATCCTCCTGCATTAGAAAAGGAATAACATTTGTAGCACATAAAATTTGTCATTAAGGCTAGGATAACAGCATCAGCATTATAGTCATACCAGCTTGGACCTCAAGGTTTCAACCAGCGACGAACTCTCCCTCTCTGACTCCTGCAACAGATCACAAAACCAAAACTTAAACTAGACCCAAAATAATGAAGATTTTTTATTTTTTCAATATTATGACCAAAACTTTCAAACCTGGAGCTTATTTATTGTTTCTTGTAGTTCTCTTTCTCTTCTTGAGGCAGCATCAGAAAGTCGTTTTAATTCTTCCTGAGCCTCAGACTGAGCTCTATGTACTGCAGCCTTTAGATCATCCGCAGCCTTTTCTTGCTCTTCTTTTCGCTTAGTTTTCTCTTCATCTAACTGTTCCTTCAGTTCAGTAATGTTTACCTTCTGACTGCATGAGAGAGAGAGAGAGTTATGAAATAGTCCATCACAAATATTAGTAAAAATAAACCAGGAAAATAAATTTAAAGAAAGAAAAATAGAAAACGAGCTCCAAAAGTCATTCAAAATTAGTTTAGCAAATTCAGCATAAAAAAGACTGGCTGAACCATTTCGATAAGCTCTAATCATATACCAAGATAAAATTCATCAAACTTGAATCAGGACAATTTGAAATTACATAACATGAAGTATTCACATCATTCAATATCTACATCAATGATCAATCCTGAATTCGACAATGCATACCTATTTATTATAGCATTTGCTTCAGCACATGACTGCATGTAAGCACTAAGCCTCTCGTTAAGGTCTTCCAATGCATGTTTCTGTTCAGCAGATGCTTTGTTAGCTTCTCCCAATTCCTTGTGTTTGAGATCAACCATTAGCTGTAATTCTTTCAATTGATCAAGGTAACCTTTTGCTACAGACTCTTTGACTGATTTTAGCTCCTAGAGAATGGATCAATATCAGGTAAGATGTTGTAGGTTATGAGTAACATCAATAAATAAGCTTAAATTCAGACAAAGCTTTGTTCTGAAATCCATTAAATGCACAAATAGTCATTAAATATCATGCTGGAAAAGTAAGTCATAAAATGAATGAAATTACATACATTTTCATGAAGTTCAACAGCTGCACGATTTTCATTACGTAAGGTATCAATTAAAACAACTTGATTCTCCAATTGCTTTCTCAGTTCCTGCCAACAAGAACATTGTATAACATTGTTGAAAGAAAAAAGGTTTGCATCACTCCCCAATATTTCAATCCTTCTAAATTAACACACCGTGTTTGATCTTTGAAGGCTTCTGAAATCATCAAGAGATATAGGACCCTCAGGAGCACCAATGCCTAAACCTTTCA
>JASCZI010181320.1:80029-109044 GCA_036250425.1 Stylosanthes scabra | reverse complement strand
ACCAAAAAAAAAAAAAAAAAAAAAAAAAAAATTAAAGCAAAAAGAAAATCAGTGTCAATGTGAATACCATAAAACCTAGAGAAATGGAATAAATTGTGTCTCAAAGCCACATCCTGGAACAATGTATAGCAAAATTATGACATCCATCACATATGAAGCTTTAAACTTCTGTAAAATAAAGGTCTGAGTTCTGCTTATGAGCATAAACCAGAGAATAATGCAAGAATGACTAAGAATAATATGAATGTGAGCTGCTAATCATAATGCTACCTGCTTTACGTTTGGGAACTGCATTATCTGTCATGGGAGTGGACACGGCCGCCTCTCGATATACAAAAGCAAATGCAAGCTCTGTTAAGATAAGACGAAAGTTTTTCAATTTGGAAAGAGAACAAAAAAAGTTAATCATTTGATTCCAAAGGAACTCATATTACCATGTTGAGGGGGAGCTGAAAATGATATAATATCTCCATGATGAACTTTTACAGCAGCACTATTCTTTTTCAACTTCTCCCAGTTCAGATAAGTCCCATTTGTGCTAAACAAAAATCAAAATATGAAGGAAACAAGATAAAAATCCAAATTAGACAACTTGCAGCACTTAAACACAAACTAACACACCTTCAACAGATTCAAAAAAAGTTTAAAATGACTTGGCAATGGATGATACAACAAAAATAATAAGTCTTATACCATTAGGTGGGATAAGCTACACATAAATTACACCTCAGTAGAATACATGTAAAATAAATCCAAAAAAGAACTGGCAATAACCTGGTATCTTTCAGGAATATGGACATAGTGTCCTCCATATTTTCATTGGTAACCCTCATCCTATAAATTTTGCAATGATTTGCACTAACAGAGTTGGAATCAATCTGAAAACGCACGTCCTCCACCAATCTCCCAATGCAGTGCTCATCGGCAGTCAACAGAATATTTATCCCCTGCTTAGAGTTCTCCCAATCAAATGAAATTCAAACAATGCTCCAATTATTAAGATCACTATTTCTATCCAAAAAAGAAAAAGATTGTTATGTACCAAAAATTAACTAGTTCACCAAATAACCACAACACTTTTATCTCCACAGCCCATATGAAGCAAGTTATTGGATCAAATGAGACCACATTGTCCAATCATGAATGGCGTTTATAGTAAGCGATATTTATACCCTTTCTTTATTTTTTTTAAAGATATAAAAAAAGGTTTCCTTTATTGAATATTGTCCAACATTATGAGCTCATGTATAATCAGCTTCTTTTGTTTTCAAAATCACTTAAGAAATTAAACATAAAAAAATAAGAAAAAAAACTTCTCAGAAAATTTTTAAAGTTTTAAAACAAAATGACTTTTTCCCTATAATGTGAGCAAATCCAAGTTCGCCAATATAATTAAACATAACAATAAGTTGAATACAAATAATGAGTAAAACCTGGGTAACTAGTTCAGCAAAATGGCCATCTATACATTCAATTAAAAATTGCACCTTTTCCCTTCCCCTATTGTCCTAAGTTATACTAACAAGTACATGGTTCTTACTTTTCGAAAACAAGAAGAAAAGTTAACCCCTTTTTTTCCCACAAGTAATTAGAGGAAACGCAAAAAAAGGCACACTAGAATTAAAGCTCAAGAAAGAGGGAATGTAAATAACGAGAGAAGATTATGAGTTACCTGGGTTCTTTTGCGAGCATTGTTGGAAATGGCGGTGAGGACGCCCCAAACGTGAGGGTCGGGAGTGTTGTGAAGTGGCTGGGAAGCGATTTTGGAAGCGACGGAGAGGATGAAGTCTCTAGGGTTCAATGGCTGTTGCTGCTGAAGCTTCTGGATGGGTTCGGAAACGACGTCGTTGGGTGTGGAGGTGGTGGGGACGATGGTGTTTGGGGAGGTTTCTGGTTTGGCGTCATTGTCCTCCATCGCCATTGAGAAGAAGAAGAAGAAGAAGAAGAAGAAGAAGAAATTGGCGGGGAATTTGAAACCCTAGTTAAGTAGTTAGCTGAATTTGGTGGCAAAGTCAGAACTGAGAACACAAGATTGTAGTCAACACACCTGAACTGACTGCTCTTACTCTCAGCGAGTGAGTGACGGTCTCTCATGTTAAACATTCCATGCTAAGAAGAATTAAGTTCTTCATTAATTTTTAATTTTATTATATTTTAATAAGTTATTTCATGAAAAAAATATATATATTTTATGAAAAAAATATCAATAATGCTACGAAACAATATTAGGGAGCCATAACTATGTGTTGGCTCTCTATTGATCATAATGTATTGGTTCCCTAGTCTTTTTTAAAAAGTATATACTTTCTGAAATATACTAGAAAAATATTAATAACTAACAAATAGATAGCCAATTTTTTAAAAGCAAATCATCCAAAACTCAATAAAATTGATCATCTTAAATATTTTTTTCAATTGATTGAATTTTTATTAGTTATCTTTATAATAATTTAATATACAAAAAGTCTTATTCAAAATTATTGAAAACAAGGACTTGATTTCAATTTTGTCTATATCTATAAAAATATAAAAGATAGGAAACAATCAAAACTTTAGGGCAGTTTTTTAATAATTGACCTCTCTTCAATAAGTATCTTTAGAATATTTTTTAGTTAAACCTATAAATTTATCTTTAGTTAGACAAAAAATGGGATTTTTTTAACTAAATCCATTCATATACACTTTTTTTTTCCTTCTCTCTCTTTGAATGGTGAAAATAATTTTTTCTTGTAAAAAAATATAATAATAATGTAATTTGAAATAAAATTTTAGATAAGAGATAAATTCATTGCTTTGGTCAACAAAAAAAATTCATTGCTTTCAAATATTAACAGATTAATCCGGAATTAAACAAAGACTTGACCTTCTGTATATAAGTTCTTTCATTCCACTCAAACGTTTTTAAATTAGGTCAACAAGTAACTCAGCTTCAGCTCACACAATCCCAAGCAGATCTATAATTAAGATAACTCTACTCTAATCATAAGCATTAGATATGAAAAATCTCTCCTGGAATTTAAACCACAATTTACCGTATTGTGAAGGTAGCCTCTTTCATTAATCATAGTACATGTTTGCTTGGAGATGCAAATAAGATGAGATCAGATTACTAGGAAAAATAAAATAAATACTTGTACCACTAAAATCCATGGACATAAGAAATTTGGTCCTAAACATTACATAAACATGACCATTTACACTAATCCTTGAAAAATGTATTTATCAACATGCCATGGTGCATAGGATCATATCCCTCAAATATGTTAATTAATTCAATGTACATTTTAGTACTGTATTTCTCTCAATCAGAAGTCAAGAAAATGGTTAAAATTGAGTATGTAATAATTCCCTTTGCCCTCCCTATTCTTGGCAACAAGAACTTCTGAGACAAGTTTTAACCACTTAACCAGCAAGAGGATTAGCATGTATCGTGACTCGATTGAGCCTAATCTCGGCAAGTGGACGGTCCCCTGCTCCTGTTTGAGTCTGCACAACAGTATATATTCATAATTGTCTCCTATAATTTTCTTTTTCTAAGTTGTTTGCTATCAAGCCAAGATGATATTAGTTGAAGGCTTAAGCCTTAGCTTCTACAAGCAAATTTAAATTAACAGGGGGATAAGAATAAGGTACCTTCTCCATAAGATCAAGAACTTCAAATCCATGGATAACTCTGCCAAATACTGTATAAAGTCCATTCAAATGTGGCTGCTTTGCATAAGTTAGGAAGAACTGGCTTCCATTAGTGTTTGGACCACTGTTAGCCATTGACAATATTCCTCTTGCATTGTGCTGGAACATAAAAAAGGGCAATGTGTTAGCCACTGTAATCATCCTTTGAAGAGAAATATCTATAATTAGCATTCAATATATAAATCACAAATACCCCACTATGTTTATGTCAACCCACATATTAACCATAGAACAGAATGGTACCTGTATTTCAATTCTACAACTATAACTATATTTCGATACACCTAAAATTGAAGGTCTTGAAAAGCTAAGGGAAGCCAACTAGGTTATGACATTTTCAAATATGATAAAAGTTGTAAGAAATAAGCCTTGAACAACAAGAAATTGCTTTAAGTAATGTTAACAGTGCCTGTACATACCTTAAGAGATTCCCTAATCTCGTCATTGAATTTCTTGCCCCATATGCTGGTACCCCCTTTGCCGGTGCCGGTTGGGTCTCCACCTTGAATCATGAAACCTTTGATGTTGCGGTGAAATATAGTCCCATCATAATAACCACTCCCACACAACGCTAAAAAGTTCTGCAAAAAATAAACATAAAACCCACAACATTTGAAATTTTTAGGTAACAGCATCCTTCAATAGAAACAACCAAAGATCACCTTCACCTCATACAAGAACAAATGGCTATCCTTAAGTCTAAACTATCAATATTAAACTTCACAAATACAAGTGACACGGAGGTGGTTTCATTCACAATAATCAGTTGGTCTACTCTAAAAGCAAGATAATTATCTTATTCAAATTAAGGATAAATTACACTGAGGGCCTCTCTAATGATTATGTCATATATTACACACAACACCCATTGAGTGGTCATGCCGACCCTGACCCATAGTTACATGAATTCACCAATGAGTTAGTGTGTAGCGTGTACCAATTCACAATTCATCTGCATACCAGAACATCACATATTTTCCACATAAAATATGTTACATAAGGCGTATATCAGTTACTGTACCGAAATATATTGCATTCCATGTAACTCTGTACTTACCTCTTCCTCAAGAGGTGTTTTATTGCGAAATATTTTTACATTCATGAAAATTTTGCATCGGATAAAAACATTCCAAAACAAAATTTGGTAGAAAAATTCCCAGGAATGTAAAAACATTCTGAGAACCACACCCCTCCTTCAGTGTTGTGCATAATATCACCTACCTTATGAGATAGTTCAGTGCAATTTTACCCTTACATAAATTGGTTAATTACTCTAAATTCTCTATCCCAAACTAGAAACAAGGAACTTGTTTATAGCAAAATAAGGATCAAATGCCTTGAACAGCAAATTGCGATTAAACTTAGGTTGAAATGGAAGTTACCTCAGAAGTTTTAGGAACCTCGTCACAGAAGATTTCGCACTTGATGTCTCCAAGATTTGTGTGCAGAGTCACCGACTGAAATATACAGTTTCACAAACCAAAACAACAACAACCATAGTGAGTGAGATTCACATTCACATAACATAATATATAACTAACTATACATGCACGCAAGGTGTTCGACGAAAGTACTTCTTCAAGTTATTACGACTCACCATTTTGTGTGAAAATGTTTGAGAAGACGAAAATCACAGCAAAAATGAGACCTGAGATTCAGAAGGTTTCAACTTTCAATCTGCTATGAACTATGAAAAGTTGCTGCTACTATGCTTGTTGCTAGATTCTTCTTGAACTAATATTCGTTTTTTTTTTTTTCTTTTTTTTCCCCCTTTCTCTCTTTCTATTTATCTTATTTATTAATTTATTTTTTGGGGGAAAATAATTTGGGCTTTTCTATGGTTCACTGGTTCAGACTTCAGGCCCAATTTAACAAACTACCTTCTACCAAAAACAAATTGCCAAACTCACCAAAGGAAAAGAAAAAGACCCAAAGAATTGTAAACCAAAAAAAAAAAAAAACCCAAAGAATTGCAAATGGTGTTATTTATTTCTTAATTTTTCAATTCCAACAAATAAAAAAATGATCTTTTTTAGTTTCTTAGTAATTAACACAAGCAAAAATTGTACACCAAAAAAAAAAAAAAAAACACAAGCAAAAATTAGTTTCATCCAAAAATGGTGGTTTTTAAATGAAACTGTTATTTTAATTAACATATACTTACAGTATAAAAGTTTATAACTACTTTATATTATTATATACTGTCAACTATAGGCTTTATATCACAATTTATGAGAAAATAATCATAATCATAATCCTTAAAAATAATCATATTTGTCAGAAACCTCTAACTTCCAGTTTTTCAATGCTAAAATAGTAAAATGTTCACTTGCAATGAACCGAATACAATAAACGAAAAATTAAATGTGTCTGAAATAAAATTGATTAATAAGATGAAATTCTATGATAATGTTTATCTTAATGCAATGCACCTCTTAATGTTTATCTGTTCTGTACACTTCTGTTTCCCACTTCCTCTCTCACTTCACTTTCTATCTACAGTGTCAGTATTGCTCAGTAAAGTGACTGAGTCATCACAAGAAATATAAAGCAGCATAACAAGTGTTTCTTCTGTCACTCCCTTTCTTTATAAGCTTTTCAAATAAATGAAAAAAACAAACTACTTTTAATTTTAACATTTTCATTTGATAATGAAAAAAGAAAGGTTTTGAAGAAGCACTTTTTTTTTTTTCTTTTTTTCTGTTTTTCCTTTTCCTCAAGTGAATGTGACAATGGAAGCCAAGCCTCTTGAAGCTGTTCCCCTTTCACACAACACCACTCCTGGTTTCTTTTCTCTTCCTCACTCCATTTTTGTTTTCTCTGCTTTTTTTTTTTACTTTTTTCTTTTACTTCTCACTTTTTTTTGTGGTATTTTTGTTTATTTTTTTTACTTTCTAGGTGGACCCCAGAAGAAGATTGACATGGGACAAAAGATGGAAGGTGGTGGTGGTGTTGAACTGATCAAGGAAAAGAAGAACAACACATCAAGTTTTGAAATTGGTGATGGGTTTGGAGGTGCTTCTGCTAAGAACACTGAAACACTGAAGACAAGAAAAGAAGAAGAAGAAGGAAATAAAAGAAAACCTGCTTTGAACAACAAAGCATGCCAACAACAACAAGATAGATGTGGTTTCTTGTTCACAGAAGCTCAAAGGCGTGAACTTCACCATCAAGTTCTCATCTTTAACTACTTTGCTTCTTATATCCCTCTCCCTCTCCCTCTATCCTATCATCATCACCTTGTTCCACCCTTTGGTTCTGGCTTTGGTGTTTTTCCTAATCAATTTCCAATCTATATGGCAGGTTTGTAATTTTTCTCTTTTCATAATATACTCATAATATGCCCTTTTCAAACCCTTGTTTGCAAGCTTGTCAAAATCTTGAATTAACTTAGTTTATAAGTTTAGGTACTTAAAATCAAGTTTGTAAGTTGAGTTTCATGATTTGAGTTTACTTTTCAGGGATTTAGGTTAACTATTGAGTTTGATTAGTTTGAATTTAATGAAGGGAAGGGACTGAAATTTTGGGTCTGAGTCTGAAATTTTAGTTCTTGGCAACTAAACACAATAGTCTCAATACCTTAGTTTCTTTCCCCCCTTCCCCTTTTTGATTACCTTAATTTGGATGGTGGTTTATTAGATATTTAGAGTACCTCATGTTAGATTCTGTCTTGGAATGAATTCATTGTTTCATTTGGACTTCATCAATGGCAAAATTTTATTTTGTGCCTTTTATTTCAAGAATTTGGAGATAGTTTCAGGTTATGTTTGGTTTATAATTTGAAAACTATGGTTTATTCCAACCAAATCACAGCTTTTTTTTATTTTAAGCCGAATCATGGAGTAAGACTAAAAATCATGTTACTATGTAACAAATCATCATGGTTTTGCCAAGTTTGTTGAAATGAATTAAAATTCAGTTTGCACCTTCAAGTCACATTTTTAGGTGTGTAAACTAATATTTACTAGTTGATTTATTAAAATTTGAAGGCATTCTAAATTTGCTAATGTTCATGCCAAGAATGTGAGTTTTTTTTTATACAATTGAAGATAATTATGGTTTATCAGTACATATCTTCTGTTGAATTTTGTTCATTTCGGTTTTACAGAATACAATAATTACCAGTGTTTTGACTATGGAAGCATGATGGAGCCTGAACCGAATAGGTGTAGAAGAACTGATGGAAAGAAATGGAGGTGCAGTAAGAACACATTACCTGGTCATAAGTATTGTGAACGACACGTCAATAGAGGTCGGAACCGTTCAAGAAAGCCTGTGGAAACATCTGATGTTAACTCAGATTCGATAACAAAACCTTGTAACAAGCTACCTACCACCATAGTCTCAAACACAGAATCTGCTGTTTCAATTCCAACCCCTGGCCCTAAGGTAATAAACTTTGGCAACATGGTATCAGTTGTTTCGGATAACAGAAGTAGCCTAGACTTAAGCAAGAAGGATAATGGGATCAAGAGCTGTGTCGGCTACAGTATCAGTGTAATTAGTAGTGGCAAAGGAAGTGTTACTTATGATGGTACTAATTGCATCTCTGCTGGTGCTGGCATAGGCTTCTCCCCAAGGAGTGTTCTCCAAGGTAATATTTGTGACTCGGCAACAACTTCTGTGACTTATTTTTCACTTAATATTTTGTGTTGTTAGCTGCCATTTAATTTTCATTAAAGCAGATAAGGTCAGAATGTGTAATTATAGCTTATACTATAATGCTGAATGTGACAAGCAAAGCACACCTTAATACGTAATTAGATGGACTTACCCTAACCCGACAGCAGAGTAGTTGTGCACAACGAGCATATGTTGCGTATTTTCTGCAAGCCTTTGACATTTTTGCTTTGTTTTCTGAGAATATTTGGCATGATGTCATTTTAGGATTTTATAAACACTAATTGTGACTTGGGAGAAGATCCAAATTATACTTGTAAGAGCAAGACTAATTATGAGGCAAATATCACACACCTATAGCATTTAAATATAACATTCATATTAGAAACTGAGGTTGAGGTTTTTTCATCAGATAAGTTGATTTAGCTTTGTTGCTTTTCCTTCTACTGTGGTTACAGTTTCTGGTTGCAATAGTTCACACTGCACCTACGGAAACAGTATAGACCTTGAACCAGGCAGGTGCCGGAGAACAGACGGCAAGAAGTGGCGGTGCAAAAGTGCCGTTCTTCCTGGTCATAAGTATTGCACCTCTCACGTGCACAGAGGATCTAAAAGGCGTTCGACGGATCGTGAGCCACCCACTACTACTCCTACTCCTACTCCTCAATCTGCCAATACCAATTCTGCCAATACCAATTCTCCGCCGGTTTACTCTGTAGCGGAGATGACAATAACAACCGAAGATAGGGAAGCAGTTTGCAAAATTCCCAACACAAGTCTTTCAATGTCAATCCCTGCAAGTGCACCATTGACACATAACAATGGGAAGAGTCCAAATAGCAGCAGTGACACAGACACCACCATCAGTGACACTATCAATGAGTGTAGCTATGCTTCTTTCTAAGAAGAAATGTTTTCAAATTTCAAGTAGCTAAAATTTGTTCAATGTTTTTGGCTTGAACAAGTAGGACTGCTTATTTGGCATTTTAAGATCAGTTTTTATGTGTATAGTGAACAATGAGATCTTAATGTAGGGATATCTGATATTTCCACTTGATTATCTTTTCCTGTATTTATGCAACAATGTTAGCTAATTTTCAGCAAAAATAGAACTCAAACCGGAGGCCTTCAGTGTGTTAGACTGACGTGATAATCAACTACACCACGACACCATTTTTGGTGTGATTGCTATCTGGTTTTTCCAGTTACTATGATTTATCAATTTGATTTTTGAATATTGATGGCATAAGATAACAGGAATGAAGGACAAACACAACATCAGTATTAATGTTCTTAGAGTAAATCAGTTATGTACAATTGGCTTAGCTACTCTCAATATATCTGCAACAAAAATGTTTTTCTAATAATATCAAAATGCGATATCAAAGTCTGTTTTGTATAGTTGTTGCAATGTTTATGTTGATACTTGATGTTCAAATAATAATACTGTGTGTATCACAAGGAACCAGAACAGATGCATGTAGCAAATATATCAAATTATAAGCTATGCTCTAAAACATTCTTTTCACTGAAAAAATTAGAAGACATACACATTTCATTCCAAAGAACATTTCAGAAACTACAGAACATGCATTGCAGTCCATGCTCATTAAACTACTGCTCTATCAAAATGATTCTATGAATTCCCTTTGCACTCCCAATATGTTTAAGATAAAAAGAAAAATACCAGATTTCTATTTCTTTTGGATGAACATGATTACTGATTAGGTTAAATATCAATTGCATAGTACATTAGGTAGTTCTGAATTTGCTATTCCTGATTGCCACTCTCCTTCCCTTGCTATGCTCTCTTTCAAAACTTTCATTTGCAATCCAATAAACTCTGCCATGTTACAAATATCCTCAGACTCCGGGTGCAACTTATCCCCGGATGAGAAACCATGCATATACAAGGAATTAATGCCACCAACGTCCACCCAACTAAATCCCACTTCCTTCTTCACTCCCCTTTCTCTCATAAGTTTCCTAACTTCAGCTACTTTCTCCCATTTCCCTTTCTCAGCATATAAGTTCGCCATTAATACATATGAACCTGAACTCCCAGGATCCATTTCTACCAATCTATCAATAACCCTCTCAGCCATATCTATATTCCCATGTATTCTACAAGAACCAAGTAAGCTTTGCAACACTGATAGTCTAGGTCCTCCAGGAATCTGGTGCATCAACTCTTCTGCCTGATTTAGCAGTCCTGCGCGGCCTAGCATGTCCACCATGATAGAATAATGTTCTGGAGTTGGTTCAATTGAATAATCTTTCACCATGGAGTCAAAAATTCTATGGCCTACATCAACCATGCCTTTTCTACAACATGCAGCTAAAACTGAAAGGAAAGTGATGGAGTCAGGAGTGGTTCCTTCCCTCTCCATTTCCTTGAACAAACTCATCACTGACTCATAGTCTCCATGTCGAGCATAGGCTGATAATATTGCAGTCCATGCAAACTCGCTTTTTCTAGGCGTCTTGTCAAATACTATTTGAGACTCAACTATGCTCCCACGCTTGCCATACATGTCAAGCAGAGAACCTGAAACAATCGGATCAGTGTCTAACCCGCGTTTGATCAATTCCGAATGGCATCGTTGCCCATGTTTCAAAGATATATCTTCAGCAGCAGCAATAGCATTTAAGACACTGCCAAAAGTGTATTGGTTTGGCTTTACCTCATTCACTGCAGCCAAAAATGTGAGGAAAGCATCTTTGAACAAGCCATTCTGAGCATACCCTGAAATTAGTGAATTCCATGCTATTATCTCTCTATGGTTAACCTCCTCAAAAATTTTCTTAGATTCTTGAATGGATTCAAATTTTGCATACATGGTAATAAGGCTATTTGAGACATTTGGTTCTGACAAGAAACTGCTTTTGATACATAATCCATGAATCATTTCACCTTCAGCCACCAGATTCTTGTGCGTAATAGAATGTATTAGTCCTATAAATGTAATATCATTTGGATATACACCATCTTTTCTCATCTCATTGAAAAGAGAAACTGCATCTTCTTCTTCAATTGAAATCATTGTCGTCCAAGAGACTACATTGCGATTATTCATCAGCTGAAAAACCAGTTTTGCATCTCTGCTGACCTCACATTTCAAATAAGTCGAGATCAAAACGTTGCAAACCGAAACATGCGTTCCATATCCCACTTTAAGGGCCAAACCATGTATCTGCCTCCCTAATTCTAACTTTTTCCTATAGCCACAAGCTGAAACTGCACCCGTAAACGAAACGTGGTCAAGCAACATCCCTTGCCTAACCATGCTAACAAACAATGAAGCTGCTTCCAGCCCATAACATTCCCCCTCTTGAGCATACCCCGAGAGCATTGCACTCCATGAAACCAAATCCTTCTGGGGCATCTCATCAAACACCCTCCTAGCTTCAGCTAACCTCCCGGACCTTGAATACATGGTTATCAGAGCATTCCCTACGAAAACTTCACAATCAAATCCAAATTTCGCAACAAGAGAATGTAATTGGCTACCGAAGCGAAACCCATGGTCACCCCAACAAAAGGCAAGAGCAGTGGTGTATGTCACGGGATCAAACACAATCCCATTTGAATGCATAGAACAAGCAAAACTCAAAGCATCCATGTTCTCCTCAAACCCTGAAAGCACAGTGTTCCAAGAAACAATGTCAGGGCAACTCAAAGTCTCAAACACACGCAAGGCCTTCCGGAAATTCCCTGACTTGCAGTACATCTTCATCAGCGAATTTGATACCGTAACCAACGAAACAAACCCGCTGGACACTGCAAAACCATGTATCTGGCACCCAAGTTTCAGCTCTCCTTGACAAGCCTTGAGAGCCAAGGCAACAACGACCTCATTGACACAGTCGAGCGAACAAAGCCGAAACCCGGTCTTGAATACAACAAGGGCACGGAAGGGAAGGTTGGCGTGCATAAGGGTAAGCATGGAACGCTTAACCGAATCAGCTTTTGGGTGAGGAATATGATCGAACACCTGGTGTTCATGTTTGAGTGAGTGTAAAAACTTAGAGCCACGTTTGAATAATGATTGTAATTGTAACCGTTGGAGGACGTTGAAGGAAACTTGCGAGTGTAACATGAGAATAATAACAAGAACACAACACTGTTAGTTCTTGGTGGTGCTAATTGGTATGATATAAACTAAAACCAAGCTTCATTATATATGTTCCAAGCTGAAACTTGAGGCAATTCAAATGAGAATCTTTAACAACTAAGAAAGAGAGATCAACTAAAGAAGTAAATAGTTATTAAGAAAAAAAATGGCGTCGCCCGGACTCGAACCGGAGACCTTCAGTGTGTTAGACTGACGTGATAACCAACTACACCACGACACCATTTTGTGTTATCCGATATGTTTTATGATTTATTCACTGAAATGATTATTTTTTATTATTAGTTTTAGATGTGAAGATAACTAATCCCTTGTGTAAGAGAGAATCGAACCCGAAAAAATTGATTAAGGGGGCTAACTTACGTTGGTAGATGTTAAGATAACTGATTTTTAGTGTAAATTATACCATTTTTGTATTTATTATAATGATAAAATTTTTATATCTTAATTAAAGATAATGCACTTGAGTAAATAAAAAAAATGAAACATTTTGATTGGCATTGAACAGTTATTTAAATTTATTTACACAATATGTAAAGTACACAAATTTTTTTTTTTGTAGGTATTGATCTAAATTACAACTAAAATATTGTCCCATTAATTCGAGTTTGGATTTTCCATTAAGAAAAAGATGATAGTAACAAGTCATTATTACTCTACTTAGAAGCATTTCAATCCAAGATTGATCCATGCTTGTTTTGATGGATTTAAATTTAGGAATTTTGCTTCTAAGATCCCTTTAAGGTATTCTGACTATTCTCCTGTGCACAAACTGGAAGTAATTTGACAATTGAGTTCAATGACTCTGTTTCCACCTGAGATTGCCTACAAATTAAAGCTTATTATGAAAAATCATTACAAATTTTGGTTAAAAAACTAATAGTATAGTACATGTTTAAGACCAAGCTTGTAAAGAGTAATTTCGTATATGCTGCTTCTCATTTCATGATCAAATAACAAGATCGAATCCATATAACACTGGAAAACATTGCATTTCACAAATAAGCATATGTTCCCACATCAAAAAAATTCTCATTTAGTTATTGTGATTGAAGATGATGGTTTTGTTCAGCTTGAAAATGTTTCTCTCGTAAAACATAGATGACCAACATAGCCAAAGGCAAAAGATTCATACAAACACATGATCAATGAACATTTGTGACACAGGCACATTTTGCTCGCTCCAAATTGCCTGTGGAGTTATTTTGTTTCCAACAAAAGGGTAAAGTGCATAGTTTCATTCCAAAGTACATTTTTTCTCAAACGCTTCCTGCTCTTTGCGACACATGTCAAATTCGTTTGTGCGGTAATACATGCACTCAACATAGTCGTCCATCTCCTTTGTGCACTTTTGGCGGAGATCCCTGAGACTGCAGAAAAATCATTGCATCAGTGTCACAAAAAATACAAATCACATGTTAATTAAGTTCAAAGGAACAGGAGTTTTGCAAACTGCAACATCTGAAAATAAACAGAGTAATTCAAGTACTAGCAGGAGATAACAACTCAAGATAGCAGTTTGAAGCATATGATAAATTACTTTATATTGTCTTCGCCACTGAAACATAAGGTACTTCCAAACATGGCTCATATTCTCATAATTTCAATTGTGATATGTGACTACAAGGATTAGTTGAGAATAAATTTGCATGATCTACACATTTAGTGATTTGGTAACACAGCCGTAAAAGTTAGCAGTAAACAAAGATAATGATCCAAAAAAAACTCTGTCGCCAACAGATTCAAACTTAGATTTCAAGCATCAATTCAAAATCTTCAATCCGATAGAATCAGTCGATCCGAAACATGCCAAAATCAGTCTTTTAAAGATAAAATCATAAGCACTCCACAAAAAATCTCGCCATCTTGAGAAAGTTTAGCTAGACACATATCACTTTGGATTGATTAAGTTAACATGAATACATGATCCATCCAATAGTCAACAAGCATGTCAGCACCTTTCTTAGCAAATAAGTTATGAGTGCAGAATTTTCCATAAAGAATGCACTCAACGAAAGTCTTACTAGTAAAGGTCCTACACAACTGATCCATTAAGCTAATTGCCCCATCCATGACATGTAATAAAGCTTGCCAGTACAAATGGTGTGTGAAAGTTAGTATTATAATTCCTTCTTCTCAAACACCACAAACACATCCTATACAAAGCAAACTGGAGTTTATTGTTGAGACTAACATAAACAGCACAATAACTTCAGTTTCCAACACCAGAAACTCTCACATTACTACTCTACATACCTAATTTTTCTCTTCTTTTTTCTTCCAGCTAAACAATAAACATTGGAATACAGGGCTCCATTTATCATTTCAAAACCATAAGAGCATAAACATAAAATTCAATAAGACAGTGAAAAATAAGAAGGGGAAAAAAAGCATGAATTTTTCAGCAAAATAAATAAAAAGAAGAAGAAAAACTGACAGGCCAAGGACGCAGCGAGTGACGTCACGGCCCTTATCGAGACACTTTTCAGGGTTCTGATCCTTCTTCTTGCATTTGAGAAACTCCACGTTCTCTGTTTGGCATCTTACCCCAATGTGCTTCGATGCCGCCATCAAAACCGCCGATGTTGGGATCGGGTTTCCAGTTGCATCTACCGCACTCGCCATAGCCGAATTCTGTTTGGTTTCCGAGAAAATGAAAGAAAACTACTAAGAAACGGAAAATAGGAGGGAAAAATGTCACTTTGTAAGAATGAGATACAAGTTGGGATTAGAGGATCCTTTACCTTGAATTTGGGTAATTTGCAGTCGTATTTGTTAATCGAGGGAGGAGAGAAGAGAATGAAGATTAGGGCACTGCTCTTGTAAGTGAGGGTAGAGTCACTCTGAATCAGGCATGCTAAAATGCGCCGTCGTTATACAATGTTTTTAAGTTATTTTTTTAAATATATACCCAAATTCCTCAAAAAAAAAAAAAAAAATTGAAATGGACATTTTAATCTCTAACAAAATTATTTATAAATTAGTCTTAATTTTCATAGATATAAACATTTTAATCTTTAATAAAATTAATTATCAGATTAATCCTACTCTTAGTGAACATCACACACGTTAATCCTTCACTTTAATCCTTGCTTTCCTCCTTCCAACTTTAGTATATTTATTATTGCCAATGATACACGTGCATTGTTATTTATTGTCCAGTTAAATTTCTATACGGGACAATGTAAAATATTACAATTGACAAAATAGTAAGATAAAAAAAATTGAGAGGGTCTATTATGTAAAGAATATAAATTGAGTTCAGCAGCCTAATTAGGATATCATCAATAATTACTATAAATAATATTACATGTATCACTTTACATCTTTATAAATCTTATTTACAATATTAAAAATTATAAACATCAACACAGAAACTGTAGATTAATTCTTACTCTAAATAGGTATAGGAAACATTTGTATTGTAAGCATTATATTATATGAAATGTGAATGAACTTCCCCGTTTGAATTGAAGATTTCTCTCTTCCCTCTCTTCTCCTTAATTTCCCTCTAAATGTTACTCCTTTCATATTATCCCCAGGTTCTTTTATTTACCAGGGTGGTGTTCTCTTACTTTTACTCATTTCTGTCCTTCCCTTACGGCAACACTCTGAATATTTCCGAATAGCATCAATGGCATCTCTCTCCAACTTTGGACAATTGATCAAGGTAAAGGGTGCACCATTACCATAAAAAAGAAAATATATTGGATCACAATAACGGTCACTTTCTTGAAGAAAACTTTGAAAATGTGCAAGGTGTTGCTGGAGTAGCTTAGGCGTTGGAGTGAACACTCTCTCCGACAATATGCAATTATCCATCAGGTGAGGTAGTGATTCGAGTTTTTTGCAGTTCCTTAAGTTGAGGTGTTTCAGGTGTGGAAGATGCTTGATGCTTTCTGGCACGCTCTTCACGTTAGTTTCATCAAGTCCTAACCACTCTAACAATGATAAGTTGGTTATGTTCTCTGGAACTTCATACAACTTATGACACCCACCCATTTCTAGCCATGTCAAAGAAGATAAACCATCAAATAAGATGTGTAGGTTTGATGTGTCCAACTCTTTGCACCCAAAAAGGTGAAGCTGTTGAAGAGATGTGAGCTTATAAAAGGTGTCTGGAAGATGCTTCAGATTCACACATTCTGACAGATCCAGGTATTGAAGATTGGAGGACAACGAGGACGACGCAGATGGAGATGCAGATGCTTCTTCATCCAATACTCCTATATATATTATGTCACACCACTCAATACCATAATCAAACAACACCAAAAAAAAAAAATGATTAATTAATTGATTGATTTAAATAGAGAAATAATTAATTGCAGGGTTGGATAAAACAAATATAAAACACTATACGAATTTGTTCCATGATAATGTTAGTCCTTCAAAATAATAATGACAGTAACTTTTGTATTCATTTCACCTGGAAGTCTCTCGAGCATTTTACAATTTCTCATGTCCAGTTTAACAAGCTTTGGGAGGGAGAAAACTGATGGGTGAACTGAGACCAAGTTCTCACATGAGTTAAGATTTAATTCTTCAAGTGACAAGGCTTTGGACAAGTCTGAAACCTCCAAGATAATGTTAGTCCTTCAAAACAATAATAATGACAATAATTTATTAATTTAGGTGGATATATATTGAAGCATTATCTCACCTGGAAGTCTCTTGAACCTTTTATAATAGCTCAAGTTCAGTTTAACAAGCTTTGGGAGAGAGAAAATTGATGGATGAACTGAGACCAAATTCTCACATGACTCAAGATTTAATTCTTCAAGACTTACGGCTTTGGACAAGTCTGGAACTTCCTTCAATTGTTTGGAATGACAAAGGTAAACCTTTCTCAGATTTGGTAGGTTCTATATATAATCAAGCATAATCAAGCATAAGAAACAAAATTATACTCACTCATCAATGTATATGTATATGTATGTGCACTTCATGTGTATTTCATTTATTTGAATCGTCCTCGAGATAAGTTTAAAAAAATTTTGAGAATGCAGAAAATTAAAATTCTTATTTTCTCTTTATAAATATAAGTATATAACTATTGAAAGAAAATCTTAAATAATATAAAATAAATAAAGAAAATGAGAAATTTAAATATTATTTTCACGTGCCTGTGTACTGTCCCAAAGTTTTTCAAGGCTACTATAACGCATATGAAGTTCAACAAGATTCTCCAGTTTTGGTGGCAAAGACCTGAAAGGGCAACAGTCCCAATGCAAAAGCCTTAAATTATTTGGGAGAAGAATTATATGATCTTGAAGGGCATGCACTGGGTTATCAAATTCTAAGCGAGAGACCGGATTATACAATCGGCCGAAGCCTGTAATAAATCCGGAAATGCTCAGAAACTTTAGATTGAGCATACTAGCAAAGGCATAAGGAGTCAAGTTCAGATCATTTATCTCTGATATATCCAAGCTTATGCTTTTAATAGAATCAGTTCCCTGTCCAACAGAAACAAGAAAAGGCACATGATTCATAAAGGGGAAAAACATTATTAATTGGTTCGGGGACAATAATATAATAATAATACTAATTACTAAATGGGTTTAGCTAACATATGCCCTAAGAGCATAGGATAAGATTACAAATTAAGAAAATTTTTATTGAAAACATAAAAAACTTAAGGTTTCAATGCATTTAGTTTGCATTCATTAAATGTGAGAATTATCCAAATTAATCCATAAAAAATAAATATAAATTTATTGGGCAAGTTACTTATATAAACCAATTGCCCTTCAATATTACTCATTTACACCAATGAGTATAATATGATCAGATTGCACCTTGAGGAAATTTTTATAAGATCCACTGGAGGGTGTGAAGGTTTTGGAATACGCTGGACCCCACAACTTTTTTCGAAATCAGCTGGTGCCTCCCACGGTTTTCATGCAAGTTTGGTGAAAAAAAATATAACGAAATCAGCTGCAGGGTGCCGCGGTTTTCTATGCTAAATTGGCCAATTGAAATCAGCTCCTATGTGCCACGGATTCTTTGTAAACTGGCAAATTAAAAAGATTATACATGAGCCAAATAATATAATCACCTTCCAAAAGTTCATGGAAGGAAAAATTAATTTTATACAAAATATTTAGCACATTCATATAAAAAAAAATATATAGTCATCCATTTTAATTTGATCTAGCCATCATTGACATTTAGACATCTACATTGAAAATTGTTAATAACGTATAAATCAAAGGTGTTAAAATGTTGATGGCTAGAAATGATGGTTAAAATAAATTCAAATTGATGGTCATGTAGCATTTCTTATAAATAATTTATATTATATTTGACATAATCAATAAATATATGATGATCCATGAAAAATATATGATGACCTATTCATGCCATAGATCATCTGATTTCGTTATATTTTTCTTCACCAAACTTGCATGAAAACCGTGGGAGGCACCAGCTGATCTCGAAAAAAGCTGTGGGGTCCAACGGATTTCAAAACCTTCACACCCTCCGGCGGATCTTATAGAAATTTCCTCAAGATGCAATCTGATCATATTGTACTCATTGGTGTAAATGAGTATTATTGAAGGACAATTGGTTTATATAAGTAACTTGCCCTTAAATTTAAAAGTGAGATCATAATAAAAATTTGAGAATAGTTTCATAGTTTGGTACCTTGTCATACTTCAATACATGATAAATGTCATTAGGATCCCACAGATGATGCCTTTCCCCTGGTTTTTCACTTTTTTCTTCACAAACAATCTCTTGGCACATTTGTCGGATCAAGTCATGTACATATAGTCTTCCCAAGAAATTTATAGTTATGAGACTTCTATCTTGGAGGGTTCTCAAAGCAATAGTAGTTGAGAAGCCACATGCATCCAGTAACATCTTTACATCATGTCCAAAACAATCCGATTTTACATCTTGACATGTAAAGAAACAGACTATATATAGAAGTATCTTTTTTTCATGGCGATCTAATCCATCATAGCTCAATCTCAAAACCTTTTGAATTCCTTCAAATGGCATCTTTCGAAGCTTATCCAACTGACTCCTCCATTCTTCAACACTTTTGCCATAAAGAAAAGAACCCAAAACTTTTAAAGCTAATGGAACGCCTTCAGCATAATGAACCACTTCCACCATAAGATAATTGTAACCCTCTGGGATGTCATTTCCATCAAAGGCATGTAAAGTTAAAAGTTGCAGAGATTCGTAAAATGTTAAAGCCTTCACTTCATATATATCATCAGCTTCTTTGCGAAGCACATGCTTATCTCTAGTGGTGACAATGATTCTACTACCAGGACCCAACCAACCATGTTGACCACGACCCCCAACTAATTGACTGACTTGATCAGGATTAATAACATCATCAAGAACAACAAGGATCTTTTTGCGACGGAGTCTACTCAAAACATGAGTTAATGCTACATTCGGAACACCAGCGTCGAGATCTTTATCCTCAAGTAATATGCAAAGAAGATTATTTCGCAATTGAAGCATTCCATATTTTTCTATTTGTTCTCTGACATTTGCTAAAAAATAACAATTTTCATATTCTGAACAGAGAGTGTGAAATAATGCACCAGCAATAGTTGTCTTACCTATGCCGCCCATGCCCCAAATTCCAACAACATGAATTTCTTTTGTTCCATTACAAAATATTAGAGATTGAAGATCAGCAATTGGCTTACTGATTCCAACAAGACCGTGTAAATCGAATTGGTGCATATGATTCAACCGATTTAACACGCGTTGAACTACTTTTTCCATAAGTTCTGCATCGGTCCTGTGAAAAAAAGAAAGAGAAGAAAATCGATTGCATTATTATTAATATCATCTTTTAAAAAAAAATATATTATTTCCCCACAAAACAGTAAAATATAGTTTGGTTATAATTAACCATTTCCAACTATGATTGACTGTTACTATAACAGCTTCACACAATCACACCCCGTTAATATTAACAGACTATAGGTGTTTGAATCAACTAAGCTTTTACGCAATAGTAATGTGCTCTGCACTCTGTCATCCATAATAAGCTTGAAGCAGTAATGAAAAAAATAGTGTATATTTTTTAGCAATTAACAAGCTTACTGATGGGCAAAATTAGAATAAATAATCAAAATTAAATAGTACATCTTCATATTAACTAACCCAAAATTTGTTGAATGGAATCCTGATAAATTAGCAACATCCTTCAAAGCAGATCTCCATATGAAATATTATTTCCACATCCTTCAAAGCTCAATCTATTGCAATATTATTAATATCATCTTAAACATATGAAATATTATTTCCACACAAAACAGCAAAATATAGTTTGGTTATAATTAACCAATTCTACCTATGATTGACCATTATTATTTATATCTAACAGTTCCACATCTGGTTAGTATTAATAGACTAATGCGTTTGAATCAACTAAACTTTTATGCAAAAATAACATGCTTTGCACTCTATCATGCATAATAAGCTTGAAGAGCAGTGAAAAAACTAGTGTAGATTTTTTTAGCAATTAACAAGCTTTTTGATGGCAAAAATCTAGAATAAAACATCAAAACTAAATAGTGGCATAACTTAATATTCACTAACCCAAAATGTGTTGAATGGAATCCTGATAAATTAGCAACATCCTTCAAAGCAGATCTCCATTTCTCCACATTCATTATGTTGCCCTTGAACCTTTCTTCATATTTAGTGAGTGCATTTTCATAGCACCCTCTTTGATGTCGTACATCTGATGGATCTACCTTGTAGAATATAGGTATCACAATCTGCCCATATTTCTTCATGCATTCAATTATCTTGGCGAGCTCATCCAAACACCATTTAGAAGAGGCATAATCTTTCGACAAAATGACCAGTGCAATTTGTGATTGCTCAATTGCCGAATAAAATGCCGACGACAATTCATCGCCTTCTCTAAGTTTGTAATCGATGTATGTTTCAACTCCTTTTTGAGTTTCCAATGCCTTATGCAAATGACTGACGAAACCGTGACGGGTGTCTGAACCTCTAAAACTGATGAAGACATCATATTTTATCTGCGGAGCATGAGAGATATCAAAAGGAACAGAAGAAGGAGTGATTTGATGTGAATTGCTTTCATGATTATCTGAATCAACTGATGAACAAGGTAGGCATGGTCTCCTTCCTAATCTAGAACATTCACATGCATAGAGCCACAAGAAAAAGCAACAGATAAATGGTAACATCTCAAAGCAGCACCAGAAACTAGAAAAGTAGCACAACATTTTATGTGAGAAAAAACATACAATAAAAACAACAAGGAGACTCACAGAGAAAGCAATGGTTGCAAATTCTCCAACATACTCCGATGCAACCCCTGCAACTACAACAAAAAGCCATAGAAAATCAAAAGCCAAAATAAGCAACTAAGCAAGTGGTTAGATCATGAAGATGAGGAGGATTATAGCATGGTCCTTGGTTACTGAGCTATTGTTCATTTGAATACCTAAACCCTAAATTATAATTCTAAAGAACAGGAAATTGGGAATTTCAGTTAGAAGCAATAATATAGTAATAAATTTTATTCATAACAATGATCACAGGAGGAGCATCCGATCCATGAATAACAAAGTAAGTTTGTTGTTCTTACCAAGAAAAGGAAAGTGATGACGAAGATGAGGAGGGAGCAAGCAATGGAAGCGAGTGTGATGAGATCGAACAATTCCATTATTTCTTCGTTTGGTTTCAGTTGATTTAATTTGTAAGAAAATCATAAACTAAGAAAATCACTTTTACAAAAATATTGTAAACCTAACAATCCTTTAGACCAAGTAGACTATGGCTCTTGTAAGGCCAAAAAAAAAAAAAAATCAAGAGATAGGTTTTTGATATCATTTGTTCCTAAGAATTGTATTTATTTTGTTTATTATCTTTTGATATTGACTTATATGATTTGTTATCATGTGATAGTATTTATTTTTTTATTAATAATTAATTTTAGCATTCATTATCTATACAAGGAAAGAGTTTAATTTATATATTTTTACATGCAATGTTTATTACACAAAATAATTAATTTTTATGGTTATTATATTAAAATGTTATTATATTTCTCCATACAAGATATATAAATTTTACGTTTATAAATGAAACTCAAAATCAATTTCTTAATAATTTTAGAAGGAAAAATTTTAATTTAACTTTGATGAGAAAGTATCATATGGTACATTGTAGTTGTGAAATTAGACTTAGACTTGAACTCTAACAACTTCATAAATATGCATATATACTACTACGTTACGTGATTTAAATTCATTCAGCCTTCATATCCCTAACTAAATGCAGCTATCCCCATGGGATTTCCGTTCTTGATTATCCATTTATGCTCCATTATTTTCTTTACTGAGTGCCTTCATGAGGAGTCTTTTCAATTAATTGCAAGTATGACGAAAAAAAAATATATAAATAAATAAATTGGATTTGATTCAAACCCCTTCTCAAGACTAAATACTTCTATCAAAACTGATAGAGATAGGGGAAATGTTAGAATAGAAAGCATTTACTACAACTAGCAAGAATGGGAAATGTGCCTGCTTCAATGACGCTTTCTCTTATTCCCTACTCTCCTAGAATCTCTCATTGATCTCTTCTCTTCATTGCAGCACTTGACATATTCATGAATAGCATCAATTGCATATTTCTTTAAGTTTGGGCAATTCTTGAATGAAAAAACCGTGCCTCCAATATAATACTCGTTTTCGTAGGATGCAAGGTGTTGTTCGAGTAGTTCATGTGTTGGAGTGAACACTCTCTCCAACGATCTGCAATTACTGACTTGTAAATACTGGAGAGATGGTGGAATCTGAGGCAGTGACTGGAGGCCCCTGCAACTGGTTAACAAGAGATTTCTGAGGCATGGAAGGTGTTTGATAGTTTCTGGAATGCTCTTCACATTGGTGTCCCTGAGTGATAAGGACTCTAGCAATGATAAGTTGTTGATGTTATTTGGGACTTGATACAACCTATCACACCCATCCAAGTCTAGATGTGTTAAACAAGTTAAACCATCAAATAAGATGTGTAGATTTGATGTGTCTAACTCTATGCAACCTCCAAGGTAAAGCACTTTAAGAGATGTGAGGGTAGAAAAGCTGTTTGGTAGATTCTTCAGACTCACACATCCCTCCAAGTTCAAGTATTGAAGCTTGGAGCGGCTAGTATGCGATGATGATGATGATGATGATGATGATGATGATGATGCTGAACTCAGTACTTCCTTTTTCACTTCAGACCACTCTAAACCATGTCAAATGTAAAAAATTCAGATGGAGAGAAGAGGGGGGAAAATAAGAGAAAGTTGATTGGGGACTTGTTAAAAAGGAATTTGTGCATTTAGCAGTGTTACTTTTATATCAAGGCATCTCACCTGGAATATTGTTGAGCCTTAGACAATTGCATAAGGTCACTGTAACAAGGTTTGGAAGAGAAAAAATTGATGGGTGAAGTGAAAGCAAATTTATGCATCCCATGAGTTCTAATTCTTGAATATTCAAGGCTTTAGATAAATCTGGAAGCTCCATCAATTGTTTGGATCCATTAAGAACAATCCTTTTCATATTTGGTATATCCTAAAATGAATAAAAATATACAAAACCAAAGATTAGCAAATCATTCAGAGAAAGTGTAGTTGATTTTAGCAAATCATTTTACAATTACCTGTACTCCACCCCAGAGCTTTTCAAGACGACTTTCTTTCATGCGAATTTCAACAAGACACTCTGCATTGAATGCTGTTGGAAACGATTTCGCGGGGTAATTGTCCCAATGAAAGAGTAGTAGTTTCTGTGGCAGTATTTGAAGACCTTGTGGAAGATGAACTTGGCAAGTGTTATTACCCGAACAATAATAATAATAATAGTAATAGTTACTACTACTATTATTATTATTGTAATAAAACCTCAAAAGTTTAAGATTGTCCATCCTAGCAAAAAAATGAGGACTTAGGTTTATGTCAGCACTAACACTTGACATGTTCCAGGTTATGCTTTCAATATGGTTTGTGCCCTGCCCAAAAGAAAATAAAGGAAAAGTAACTATGGAAATTTTCTTTCAACATTTATATATAAATTAAAAAGGCAAAATGTCAGAATAAAAGTGTTTATACCTCTCTATGCTTCAGCACGTGATAAATATCATGAGGATCCCATAAATGGCATTGTTCTCCAAGCTTATTGAAGCTTTCTTGACGCACAATCCATCTGCCCATTTCTCGAATCAAATCATGCATGGATACACAATGCTCAATGGTTATAAGAGCTTTATTTTGCAGAGTTTTCAATGCAATAGCTGTTGAGTAACCACAAGCATCTAGTAAATTTTCTACTGTATCCTTTCCTTCAACCCCTTTGAAGAAACAAGCAATGTATAAAAATATGCTCTTCTCTTGGTGATCCAATCCTTCGTAACATAACCTCAACACATTATGAATATCTGGCAAGGGCATCTTCTGAAGCTTCTGCAATTGACATTCCCATTCTTCAACACATTTTCCATAAAGAAAAGAACCCAAAACTTTCAATGCTAATGGGATGCCTTTAGCATATTCAACCATTTTGGACACAACATTATGCCAACGAAAGTCAAGGAAATGCTCATCAGTTCCATTAAAGGCATGCAAATTTAGAAGCTTTCGAGCATCATTGGATTCCAATGCCTTTACTCTGTATATGAAATCTGCTTCTTTAGAAATTGCATGCTTATCTCTAGTTGTAACAATGATTCTGCTACCAGGACCCAACCAACTATGTCCTCCAACTAAGTTTGTGATTTGATCACAAGTACTGACATCATCAAGAACAACAAGAATCTTTCTTTGACGAAGTTTTCTCAAAACATGATTTGGTACTCCATTGGGAACACCAATGTTTAAATCTTTTTCGTCTGTGAGTACAGAAAGAATGTTGTCTCTTAACTGAATTATTCCCCACTTTTCTGACTCATTTGTGGCATTTGCTAGAAAATAACAACTTTCATATTGAGAACACAATTTGTTAAATAATACAGTGGCAATAGTAGTCTTACCTATGCCACCCATGCCCCAAATCCCTATAACACGAATATCTTTTGAGCCATTGGCAAAAACTATTGACTCAAGTTCTACTATTGGTTTGTTAATTCCAACAAGGCCTTGAAAGTCATAAGCTGGGTGCATATCATCTAAAGTTTTCAATATGTGTTTGACAACTTCTTCAATGAGCCCAGCCTCACTTCTGCTGACAAAGAAACAGCATCATCATTATTAATGGAAAATGAAAAATTGTCCTACAAGTGTAAAAGGTTTTTAATTACGGCTTTACCTATGATTGGATGTTTGTTTATTTCTATTCAAATATTATTCCTCAAATCACCCCCTCCCAAAAAAAAAAAAAAAAAACTAGCTAGTGTACTTATTTAACAAAACAAATTCAATCATTATGTATTTGTGTATAAATTTAATGTGTATTTTGTATTTCAATGTATATTCTATATCTAAGGTATCAAGAGAGAGAAAGTAGAGAAAAAAAAGTGAGAGGAAGAGAGAAATCTGATATTGATTGAACATTGAAGAGTAGAAAATGAAGCAAAGTCTAAACCGATACAAGTGAAGGATACATCATACATATACTGAGGCTAAAACCATTGAGAATCTAACTGCTTCTCTAACAGATTGATTAAAAGCCTAACCGATTTGGCAAGTCTAACTAACTTCACATTGAATGCATGTGCTGACTCAGGACTACTAACATTTTATGCTAGTGATTGATTTTGATGGAGAACTAGTATGATTGTTAACAAAATAACACGTGCAGTGACATACAAAAGTGATGAATTCAGTTCCGTAACGCTAAGTTAGCAAAAATTTAACTATCTTTTACAATAACAGAGTTGAATAATCATCTAAAAGAACGTATAAGATTGGACAAGTGCATTAAAATTAAACTCACAGAAGTTTAGAAGAGTATATATTCAAGAAAAGAAAAACTAACCGAAAATTTTTGGAATGGAATCCTGACAAATCTGCGACAGCCTTAAGTGCAGCTCGCCATTTATGGACATCGTCCTTGAAATCATTTTCATGATTAAGAAATGCAACTGCATAGGACCCCTTCTGATGTCGAACTTCTGTAGGCTCAACATTGTAGAAAATAGGTAAGATGATTTGTCCCTTCTCTTTTTGGCATTCAGTTATTTTGACAAGCTCTTCTAAGCACCATTTTGAAGAGGCATAATCTTCCGAGAAAATAATTGGCCCAATTTGTGATTGTTCAATTGCTGCGTAAAGTGCTGGCAATATTTCATTTCCTTCTTTAAGCTTGTAATCTACAAATGCACGAACCTTTTTCAGACTTAATGCCGTGAGCAAATGGCTGAAAAAGCCACGGCGAGTGTCTGAACCTCTAAAACTGATGAATACATCATATTTGAATTGAGGAGCAGTGGAAGAAGAAGAAGAAGTCGTCATCTTATAGAAATGAATATGCCAATGTGGTGAAGAGCAGTCTTCTTTATGATCTACAACAGAGAGGAAATAATTAGAATTGAAAAACATATGAATCGCATTGATGATTGTTTGAATCTACATCTATATATCTATATATACAACAGAATCTTGGTCCTTGTGGTAAATTACAAACATTTACATTTCCATGATGTGTGTCTGGTAGCAATAAGATATGAATAAAAGAAAAGAGTATCTGGTAGGAAAAAGATTTTGTGAAAACAATTCTAGCCTTATATATGTCCAGTGCAATCAGCTCCAGAATACAAAGCTGATAAATCTATCCATAAATAAAGAAAATTAACTTTATATGCATGAAAAATAATGTTTAATAGACAAAACTAACTAAACTTTAAAAAATTATTTGAAATTCTCTAACTATCCTCTTATCAAATTTAACCTAACACTAAATTCTAATTCCCGCCAGCAGTGACCCAAATCTCTAACAAACGTGCAGTCTTCCCTTCTTCCTTCACCTCCATTCTCCAAGTCAGCTCAAAACCTAACAAACTCTTCAGTCTTAACAAATACTTTTAAGTCTTAACAAATAAATAAAGGATCTTACTGCCAGCTCCCGCCACCACTGTTCACCACCATCTTCCTCCTCGGCCTCTTCGCCGTTTCCCCCTCACATTTATTTTCCGCATCCGCCGCCGGCGATGAGCTCAAGGAAGAAGGACTCTTCTCTCGCCATGGCTACCGGCGAAAAGTAACAACCACCGGAGCCTCCGCCAAAACTCCGGCATCCTCGCGGCGTTACCAGAATCCGATCGTTTACCAGTTCTTCGCCGGAAATCGTCGTCATCTTCGACGTCAACAGAGATGATTCCTTCGATTCCGAGGCCGAAAGACGACAGTTACTTCTCGCAATCGGTTCCGGCGGTGGTTGCAGTGGCTGGAAGTTTCAGCAGTCTTCTACGGTGAAGGTTCCGGTTGGTGCAGCAAAAGCGAGAAAGAATGCCGGCGATCTTGCTGCCGTTGACGACAATCTTGGTGGCCGCAAGGGACCGGGTTGATTTGGGGCTGGCTTGGAGAATGGAGAGTGAAGGAAGAAGTGAAGACTGGAAATTGTTAGAGATTTGGGTCACTGGCGGGGGTGACGATGGGGCTTATAGTTAGAAATTACTTTAGATGAGAGGTAATTTTAAAATTTTGAATAATTTAAAATTAATTAAGCTCATGATTTTCCCCCAAAACTTAGAGTGTATTTGTCTTTTATTTTCAAAATTTTATGAAAAAAAAAGAAAAATAAAAAATAAAATTTTATATTTTTACTTTTTTCTTATTTATAAAATTCTAAAAAAAATACTAAAAATAAAAATATAAAATAAATATGCAAATCATCAATCGCACACTTATGTGAACTAATCCTCCGATTTATTTCCAATCCAAACCATAACAACAGCATATGCCAGCAAGAACAAGATAAAGCATACACTTGGCATAGTGTGAGGTTTTATGGTAAAGAACAGGCATAACTAAAACAGTTGCCAGTTGTACGAGGTTTTATAACAGACATGATTAATTAGTTTTGAAGTGATATTCTTTTATTACCGTATCTTCCAATAATCAACATATAATTCAACAATGAATTAAACTAAATAAGTGGATAAACGAGATATAAAAAATTAAACTTATTACCAAGGTGAGATCATGGTTGGCATTTGAGGGAAGTAATCAAACCTGTCATAAGGCTTTAACATCTGCAGTTAAAACAATAAAAGCAATACAACAGAACAAAAACATGAGCCAAAATGAAAATAAGTAACCAAGTTGTTGGATCTTAATAAGACCAAGATCATATTCTTGATATTGAACACAAATTCATATCAAATAAAAAGAAAGTTAAGTAGCACAAACTGTATTTGTTGTGAACTTTCTTCAACAATGCATGATTTGAAGAACTCCTCGAAGGCTTCTATCTAGCAAAGAACCCCAGCATCTCTTCCAAATCCGGAAAATGAACTTAAATACTAAAGTCAAATACTTGAAGCTAATATATAGTTTGTCAAAAAATCTCAATTAGAAGATGTTAGACCAAAATTGAGTAAGAATACATGGGAATACTCAGTGAT
>JASCZI010181320.1:50904-60951 GCA_036250425.1 Stylosanthes scabra | reverse complement strand
AGGGTGGACCACGTATATGCTTAGGGAAGGAATTTTCTTACAGACAGATGAAAATAGTGACAATGGCTCTTCTATTCTTCTTCAGGTTTAAACTGGCAAATGAAGCTCAAAGTGTTACTTATAGGGTTATGTTTACTCTTCAAATGGATAAGGGTCTCCCTCTCTATGCACTTCCAAGGTCATTAAAGTAATTTCAATGCAATCCACAACACAACACATTTTTCTATAATGCCCTTGTATTTAATATTATTTATATATAGGCCCTATTTTATTAATAATAAGTAAGCCTTTTTCTTAATTAATAATTGAGGCTATTTTTTAATCTAAATATATGTAAAAGTTAGTTGGAATGGATATGCTCATCTTTTGTTGACTGATAGATATGATGATTTGTCCTTTTAGGTTGATTTCTGTTCATGATTTTTCATAGAATAATATAATCTTAATAAATATAGAAATTATTAACACTAATATAAATTAAGAAAGTGATCACACGTTATGGTTATAATTAGGTTTGACTTCATGATATGTATATGAAATACCTGAAGAATAAAATTCTCAAAATTGATATAACTCGCTCCCTTATTTTTTTCCCCTAAAAAAAATAAAATCTCACTTAAAAACAAAATTATAAAATCTATTCTTCTTTTAATAATGTTTAGTCTTCGTTCCCGCAAATTTACGAAGCCCAAAGAAAATTTTATATTATTGTCACATGTTTGTCCCAACGTTTAAGCAAGTTTGCTCTCTCAATCCCAACACAACCATAATACGTGCACACAAGTTAGATAAACAAATTAATAAAAACTAAACAACTTTGATTATCATATAAAAATTAAAAGGACTATTTGATTATTGTTATAACTTTTTACACGACAATTTTAAACCTATCCCATCTAATTAAGCTATATTATATAGTATTTTAAAAGTATCAATGTTTAAATTCGTCTATAAAAATATATAATTTTTCTTTTAAATTGGTCTTAGAAAAAAATTATTTAAAATAACAATTATAGGAGAAAATCTTGAAAAAATATATTTGAGAACCAATATACTTAATGGTGATAATAGATGAGTTACGGATAATAACTCATATATTACGTAAATGATTATTTTTTTCTATTGAAATGATAATATTTTTTAATTTCAGATGATAATAATATGGCACATCAAAGTGCCATTTGGTATGATAATAACATACATTAGGTTAATAATGCTTTAGATGTCACAAAACGAAATACCAGAGCAAATTTGAATATCAAATAATTATACATGTTAGATTTTTTTTTTGGTATATGATCGAGAGTCGAGACGTTAGATTTAAGAATTTTTGGGAAAGAGGAAACTTAGGTGCAACTTGGTATATATGTTATTAGATACATATATAAATATTACTTAATCAGAGTATCTATGCACTTTTTTTATAGCTAGAAGCTAAGAATTAAATTAATTAATTAAAATTAATTAAGTATACAATTACACCATTTATTTTGTAAGTATATAACTATATATGACTATAAATTTTGAGAGTTTATGCACATTCAAACTCAACAAAATTAGTAATGGGAATTTTCTTTGCTTTGTTCTCATTGCTATCTTTTCTCTTCCTATGTCTTTTGATCCTCTTCATTCTCCTCACACTATCCACATTCATAGGACAATCAATTTCTGACCCAAAATACCCTCCAGTCAAAGGAACCGTCTTCAACCAACTCTTCCACTTCAAAACCCTTTATGACTACCAAAAAAACATTGCAATAACAAACCCTACTTTTAGGCTTCTTGCCCCAAGAAAATCCAAGATTTACACATCTGACCCAAGGAATGTGGAGCACATTCTCAAGAACAAGTTTGAGAAGTACTCGAAAGGGGAACGTAACCATGGAATCTTGTTTGATCTTTTTGGTGATGGGATCTTCAATGTTGATGGTGAGAAGTGGAGGCATCAAAGGAAGCTTGCAAGCCTTGAGTTCTCAACTAGGGTTCTTAGGGACTTTAGTTGTAACGTTTTTAGAAGGAATGCTGCCAAGTTGGTTAGGGTTATTTCCGGGTTTTCAAGTGATGGTATGATCTTTGATATGCAGGTAAATATGTGTATATATTTTGTATTTTTTCCTTCTAATTATTTTCTATTTTATTTTAGGATTTAGTTAAACACATGATAAAGTTATTAATGATTTTTTTATATAAAAATATATAAATAAAGTTTAAGTTTAATAGATTTATTGTGCATTTATTAAGACAAAAAATTTAAAAATTAACTACTAATAATAGCTCTAACATACATCTCCTTATTTCATTAGGTTTGCTTAGCTTGATTAAATAGTTTTATAGTATACACTTTAAAAAAAATTAACTTCTGGTTTTTAATTGTATACAATAATATTGATATGCGTATATTATCTTTCTTTATTTTCATTTTCTTATTATATATGTAAAAAAAAATCAAAAGTTAATAATTTTAATTTATATTAGCAAATATTTTTAGTAAAAAACATTATCCGGAACCAATTATTAAAAGGCCCATTAAGAAATTAATTAGTGAGGGCAACATGAGTTTCTTCTTTTTCTGGACTGGACTTTAGCTTTTTTATTGGCTTTTTATGAACTGTGTAACGTGGACTCCGTAGCATAGTACTTTTCATAAATAGTCCGACACATCATATCTTTAATATGAGAGTTCAACATCATATTTTTACTTAACACATTTATCTATTATTAGCTAAGTATTGAAAAAATTAATAAATTACAATGGACTTTTATATATATATGCAGCCGTGTATTTGGGTTATTATATTGAACAAGGTACCCATTTTAAAAAAATAAAGTCAAAACTCAACACATTAACCTAAGGAAACGCCTAGTGATTTATCACAAAAAAATAAAAAAATAAAAATAAAAAACCTAGTGATTATGCAATAATAATTTCCAAAAGAAGAAATGAAATTACCAATACGCCCTTTAAATAAAAAAGTACTGCAATATGCACTACAATAATGAAATTTTACCCTTAATTATATATAACAAATTCAAGAGTTGCACTGAAATTTTGCCAATTTCTTTTTCCCTGTGTCTCTAGAATGTTCTAATGAAATGCACTTTGGACAATATATTCAAAGTTGGGTTTGGAGTGGACTTGAATTGTTTAGAAGGATCAAGCAAAGAAGCAAATGTGTTCATTAAGGCTTTCGATGATTCAAATGCTTTTGTGTATAGACGCTATGTGGATCCATTTTGGAAGCTCAAAAGGGTTCTTAACATTGGAACAGAAGCTGGCCTCAAGAACAATGTCAAAATTATTGATGATTTTGTTCACACTCTAATCAAGAACAAAAGAGAAATGTTCTCCACCAAGAACAATGATCCGGTAAGTTTAATACTTTAATAAATAACTCTTTTTTTTTATATATATATATATTCACCAACCTTCTATGATAAGAAATAATTTACCGCAGATATATATCAACTTCAACTTTATTTTCGGACGAGTGAACTGATTACTCAACCAATTAAATTGACTCTTTTTAATTAATAATTTTGAATTAAAAAATATTTTATGTATATGATAAATACATTAGAAATAATATATTTAAAAAGTGTTCATAGATAAATTGATATTTCATACATTTTTAAAATAAACAAAAACCAATAGTTTTATGGATTTATTTTAAATGTTTTTTATTAATTAAACAAAATTTCCTCTATTATTATATTGAATATCAATTGTTTATCAACAGTGCTACGAAATCAATATTAAAAAATTTTTAGGAAGTCAATAATTAAATTATTATCTAAAATTATGAAAAATTTATCATCCAAAATTGAAAAACATTATCATCTAAATAGAATAAAAGTGATTACCCATAAAATATATGAGTTATCATTCGTAACTCATTTACCATCACTATCAAGTACGTTGATTCACAAATATATTGGCTTCCAATACTTTCTAATTGTTTATATATATTTATAATTTACAGTTCAGGACGCTTTATTTTTGTTTTTTTCTTTTTTACCCTTAATAGCAGACAAATTAGTACTCTTTTTGTTTTCTCTGAAGTAAATTAATATTCACTTATTTTATATATATGGTAAATTGTTACGAGTATGGCAAGGGCTATGCATGAGGAAAGAAAGCATGCAACGTCAAAGGGGAATTTTGTTACAACTAATGGACAGATGGCATGTGATCCGCTTAATTCGAGCTGCAGAAGGAGTAACAGAATGAGGGTTAAAAGCATGAGGCTGGAGGAATTGGGAGTTTAGCGAATTGTGGATACTTGTGAATATGCTTGGTGGTCTTCTCAACATTGTGGATACTTTACTTGTTTGATTTACAGATGCTTTCCATTATAGTCATATACATACATTTCCTTCTCTTTTCTGCTACTTGTTTATACTACAGACTCTTTCTTCTCATTGTACAAACTCACTTTCTGGTTGATTCACCTATATATATACCACAGTTTCGTTGTTTCATTACTTCACTCTATCAATTGGTGCTTTCATCCTCTACCATGGCAGAGAATACTCGACTCAAAACTCTGGAAGCTGAGCTCAAACGTTTGAGCCAGAGGATTGAGGAGGTCTGTGACGAGAATCGATCAGAACACGCTAAAGCCACAGAAGCTACCAACTCAAAATTCGATGCGATCCAGTCCTCTTTGACGCAGCTCATACAAGATCAGACTCGTTCTCGATCTCCCTCACATGGGTTCTCCCATGGTTCGAACTCAGGTGGTGGTTTCGACAATATGAATCGTTTGGCTCATCACAGTAAAGCGAAGTTCGATCTGGCAAAGTTTGATGGTTTGGATGCTCTTGGCTGGATTTTCTCGATGGACCAATACTTCGATTTCTTCCGTGTTCCTGAGGAAGAACAGATCGGCATCGCCGCCATTCACATGACGGGATCTGCAATTTCATGGTTCCAGATGTCACAGCGCTCAGCTCATTTCAGGTCATGGAATCAACTCAAGAGAGCTATTGAGATTGAATTCAGACCATCTCTCTTCGAATCACCACAGGAATTACTTTTTAAGCTGCAGCAGCATGGCACTGTGGGTGAGTACTACGCCGAGTTTGTGACACTCGCAAATCGCTCCCAAATTGAGCCCCCTGATGCCTTGAAGGATTGCTTCATTGGTGGTCTCAAACATGAAGCATGACGTGACGTGAAAGCCCAATGTCCCACATCGCTCATGAGAGCGGTGACGTTGGCAAGACTCTATGAGGACAAGGGTGCCCCTGCACCAAAGCACACTTACAACCCTAACGGCCAGAAACAAGTAGCGAGCCCTTCTACTTTCCCTGCTAACAACAGAGCTCCAAACTACCCCCTCTTGCTCCGTCACCGCCTCCACGGCCAGCATTACCACCCACAAAGAATATAATCCAGTGAAGAGACTATCACCAGCGAAGATGCAAAACCGCAGAGAGAAAGGCCTTTGTTACTGGTGCGATGAGAAATTCTCAACTTCTCATCATTGCACAAATAGGCAGTATATGCAGATGCAGCTAGAGCTGGAAGTGACTGGGGATGAGACTTCTGCGGTAAATGAACAAGGAATCGGTGAGGCAAGCATGATAGTTCTAGAACAAGAGGTAATTGAACATCACATCTCTTACAATGCGATGCATGGAACTACTGGCCCTGCTACAATTCGAGTGAAGGCACTCATTAATGGCATGGAGGTTCAAATGTTGATTGATGGCGGCAGCTCAGACAGCTTCATTCAACCAAGAATTGTCCAATTTTTTAAACTACCTGTGGAACCAGCACCAGGATTTAAGGTAATTGTTGGGAGTTTTCAAATTCTGCCTGTTGAGGGCTGTATTACGAAATTCGAAGTTAATTTGGGTGGCTGTAATGTGGTTACCCCAGAGGTCTATGTTCTTCATGTCGCTGGGGAGAATAGGTTATTGGCACTACTTGGTTAGAAACTCTGCGGGCTCATATAGTGGACTATCACTCATCGTTCTTTCGTTTCTCAAACAATGGTGAGTTTGAGACTGTTAAAGGTTATAGGGATGCATCTGCTTCACAAGCCCAGTTCCATCATATCAGGCGCTTAGTTTCCACTAATGCTGTGGCAGAGTTGTTCACACTGGAATTACAGTAACCAAGCCTTACATTGCAGCTACCAGCTTCCTTGTATCCAGAATTGTGTGCCTTGTTGCATAAGTATGATGCCGTGTTTGCTACACCATCAGGACTACCTCCACAGCGTGCACATGATCATGCTATCCCCCTCATTGATAGTGCTGCAGTAGTCAAAGTAAAGCCCTACCGTTATCCTCATAATCTGAAGTCCCAAATTGAAGCAATGGTGGCTCACATGCTAAAGGAGGGTATTATCCAACCCAGCAATAGCCCATTTTCATCACCGATTTTGTTAGTCAAGAAGAAGGATGGAACGTGGCGATTTTGTACTGATTATAGAGCTTTCAATGCTATCACGGTGAAGGACAGTTTTCCCATACCAACAGTTGATGAGCTACTAGATGAACTTTGTGGTGCCTCCATCTTTTCGAAACTGGATTTGCGTTCCGGGTATCATCAGATCTTAGTGAACCCTGAAGATCGCTTTAGAACAGCTTTCCGTACTCACCAAGGTTTATATGAGTGACTTGTCATGCCGTTTGGCCTCACCAATGCCCCGGCAACATTCCAAAGTCTTATGAACAAGGTTTTCCAACCTTACTTGCGTAAATTTGTCTTAGTCTTCTTCGATGACATATTAATCTATAGCAGCAACTTGGAGGAACATTTGACACACTTGGAGCTTGTTCTGCAGTTTTACAACAGGAATCACTTGTTGTTAAGCTGTCAAAATGCTCTTTTAGCACCACAGAAGAGGATTATTTGGGCCACACCATCATGGTGGGTGGTGTTCATATGGAGACAGCAAAGGTGCAAGCCGTATTAGAGTGGCCGCAACCAGCAAATGTTAAGCAATTGCGTGGTTTTCTCGGCCTCACAGGGTATTATCGGTGTTTTATTAAAGATTATGCAGCCTTGGCAGCACCTCTTACTGACCTTCTCAAGAAAGATGCCTTCACTTGGTCTGATCAAGCCACAATCGCATTCAAGAGGCTTCAGGAAGCAATCTCCACTAAACACGTGTTATCCTTGCCAAATTTTACACTTCCATTTGAAGTGGAGTCCGATGCATCAGGTTTGGGTGTTGGAGCAGTCTTAGTTCAGCAGAAACACCCGATTGCCTATTTTTTCAAGAAGCTTCCCCCATCCCTTCAGAAGCAATCGGCTTACATTTGTGAGTTCTATGCCATCACTCAGGCTTTAGCTAAGTTCAGACATTATCTTCTTGGGAAAAAGTTCATTTTGCGCACTGATCATCAGAGTTTAAAGACATTGCTGGAGCAGGATTTACACACCCCAAAGCAACACAAATGGTTACATAAGTTGTTGGGGTTTGATTTTGAAATACAATATAAATCGGGGGTTGAAAATGTGGCTGCTGATGCTCTGTCCCGAAGTTTTATGGGAGCATGGTCTACTCCAAGAATGGAATGGTTACAAGAGCTAGGACAAGAATTGAAGGATCATCACGAATTGGGACCGTTATTGCAGCAGTGCGTAGATAGAACTGCTATGGACCCCAATTACACATATCAAAATGGGCTTCTCTTGTGGAAGGAAAGATTGGTGATACCCTCAAAGAGACCCCTGATTCAGAAAATTCTTCAAGAATATCATGATGGTGTTCTAGGTGGACATGCAGGCATAGCCAAGACGGTGGAACGTGTATGCGCCACATTTTACTGGCCACATATGCAGCGTGATATACGGCAATATGTATTAGCTTGCAAGACTTGCCAAAGAGCCAAAGTGGAGAACAGGGCACCTGCAGGCTTGCTAAAACCATTACCTACTATACCATCACAGGTTTGGGAGGATATAGCTATGGACTTCATTGTTGCCTTACCAAACTCTGGGGAGTTCTCGGTGATCCTTGTGGTAGTTGATCGTCTCACGAAGTATGGGCAATTCATTCCATTGAAACATGATTTCAATAGTAAAACAGTTGCAGAAACTTTCATAGCTAATATTGTAAAGCTGCATGGATTTCCCAAGTTGATTGTATCGGATAGGGATCGTGTTTTCATAAGCAAGTTTTGGCAGCAGCTTTTTCAATTACAGGGTACCAAACTGGTCATGCGTTCCGCATATCACCCTCAAACCGACGGCCAAAGCGAAGTCTGTAACCGCACCTTGGAGATGTATTTGAGATGCTTTTGCTTCAAGTATCCAAAGAGGTGGCTAGAATTTCTTCCATGGGCTGAGTTTTGGTACAATTCATCATGGCATAGTGCCATTAAGATGACTCCATTTAAGGCTCTCTACGGGCGTGACCCTCCCTCCATCCTTAGATATGAGTTTTCCAGTGAGGATACACCCTCCCTGCATATTACTTAGCAATCGAGATCACCTACTAGAGCAGCTCAAGTGTAATCTCTCAAAGGCCCAGCAGTATATGAAGACCGTAGCAGATAAACATAGGAGGCAAGTAGAGTTTGAAGAAGGCGATTTGGTGTTGGTTAAGCTACAACCATATCGTCAGTATTCGGTTGCTTTGAGGAAGCACCAGAAGCTGAGCCTGCGTTATTTCGGACCCTTTCCAGTTGCAAAGAAATTGAGCTCGGTAGCATATAGATTGGAGTTGCCGCCTGATGCACGGATTCATAATGTGTTCCACATTTCTACTATGAAATTGTTCAAGGGAAAGCCAGATTCTCATTATCTTCCGCTGCCACTTACCACCACGGAAATAGGCCCAGTTCTTGAGCCGACACAGATATTAGCACAGAGGTCCCTTTTCAGAGGTGACAAGGAAATCCTACAATGGCAGATTCAGTGGGGGGGAAGGGAATTTAATGGAGACCTCGTGGGAAGATGCTGAACAGTTTCTAAAGTTGTTTCCTGAATTCAACCTTGAGGACAAGGTTGTTGCTGATGGGGAGAGTAATGATACGAGTATGGCAAGGGCTATGCATGAGGAAAGAAAGCATGCAACGTCAAAGGGGAATTCTGTTACAACTAATGGACAGATGGCATGTGATCCGCTTAATTCAGGCTGCAGAAGGAGTAACAGAATGAGGCTTAAAAGCAAAAGGCGGGAGGAATTGGGAGTTTAGCGAATTGTGGATACTTGTGAATATGCTTGGTGGTCTTTATTCTCAACATTGTGGATACTTTACTTGTTTGATTTACATATACTTTCCATTATAGTCATATACATACATTTCCTTCTCTTTTCTGCTACTTGTTTATACTACAGACTCTTTCTTCTCATTGTACAAACTCACTCTCTGGTTGATTCACCTATATATATACCACAGTTTCGTTGTTTCATTACTTCACTCTATCATAAATCTAAAAAACTGTTAATTCAGAATGTTTCTTTTATTTTTTCCCCCTAAAATCCGAATATGATACATATATTTAATAATGTTTTGTTGAACCATTTTATTTGGCTTGGCTCTACCTTAACCTTAACCTTGCCTTTTTAATTCAGAGTGAAAAGGAGGATATGCTTTCAAGATTCATGGTAGAGAGTGAGAAGGAAGCTGATAATGATGATGACAATATGAGTAATGAGTATTTGAGGGACATAATTCTGAACTTTATGATTGCTGGGAAAGACTCAAGTGCTAACACTTTGTCTTGGTTCTTCTATATGATGTGCAAGAACCCTCATATTCAAGAAAAGATTGCACAGGAAGTCATGGATACTTGCAACAACAACAACAACATAGATGAATTTGTGAATAACATAAGTGATGCTACACTTGAGAGAATGCATTATCTTCATGCAGCTTTGACAGAAACTTTGAGGCTTTATCCTGCACTACCTGTGGTATGACTTCACCAATTTATTTATTTATTAATTGTTATTTTTTTATCTAGAAAATTTTTATTATTAATTATGTAAAAGAAAAAAGTCATATATAAATTTAATTAATATTTCAATAATGTTTTCTCTTTTAATATGTTCATATACTCTGACTGTCGGACATTATTAT
>JASCZI010181319.1:112299-130799 GCA_036250425.1 Stylosanthes scabra | reverse complement strand
ATGATGATGATGCAACAACGATAACCACCAAATATAACTACCACAAAAGGCGCCAAAAGAAGAAAGAGAAAAGAATGATATTACCCGGACCTCCGCAGCTGACGACGACGCGTACCGACCGCAAGAGCAGCGTACCGAACCCGTACCCACGAACCAAATAAAATTTTACTAAAGCAAGGTGGTGACCCAACCTTGCTCTGATACCAAACTGACGCCGGGACGTCGTTTGGACCACCAATCTTGGCGAGGTTAACAACCCCACTATGGTGGAATTAGCCAAGAACCCACCTTGGTTGGCCAAGCCAAGGATGCACCTCTTACTCTACAAAGAGCCTAGAGGAAAATAAGCACAAAGCTTATTTATATATAACTCAACTCAACTCAACATATCAACATAAGGGGTACATGAGCTTATTTATACTAGTAGGGGAGGGGGAAACTTCAAGACTTGGCCTATGTGGGACTAATTCATAACACACATAGGCTAATATATAACACACATACTAAACTATACTTATTTAATTAACACACAAACTTAAATACTTAATCATAATATTATTATATTAAGATGCTCCTGCATCATAACCACTCTGTCTAATAGTCGATTGCTGAGATTAATCTTTACCGTAAGTCCTAGATTCCCTCTGCTAATATCGAAAGACCAAGGTATTCGGTAAACTCGAATAACACATCAAGTTCACATCGTTAAGGTCTTATTGTTATTAGCGAGAATCTAGTATCAACGACATCAGAATTAAGCCCGGCTCTTCCCATTCGAATTCGGTAGGGACTAGCTGCTAAGGTGATCCGCACACTTCAACACATGGCCAAGATACAAGATCACTACTCCATAATTACAATAATTATAACAGAAAAGAATAAAGTAAGCACAATAATAAAAAGACATAAAAAATATAAAAATTCTTTAAGTTGTAACAATTTTACACGTCATCTAAATTAATCAATATTCATTTTTTTTCAAAACTACGCCTGGTAAAAGATATCAAGTTATTAATCACATCAAAATTAATCTAATTTTGAGTGCTATAATTTAATTTCGTAAAAACACATTCAATTTACAACAACAATTTTTTTTTTTACAAAAGTTAATCCAAAAAAACACACAAACTCTTTGCATTATGGTTTCAAAGGATCCGCATAATGACATAGCTTCTCATAAACTAATGATGTACTACTTTCTCGAAAGTGACTACAGAAGTTACAAAGATCATCGTGAGTTAAGCCCCATTTTGGTCCCCGAGATTGACGGGTTGCTCTAAATTAGTCCCCGAGATACCAATTCCACTAAATTGGTCCCTGAGTTTTTTAAATTTGCACCATGTTAGTCCTTCCGTTAAATGTAGTGTAACGGCGTGAGTGACGTGGCCAACTCTTGCCACGTATGATTGGTGCGTGAGACGTTGTTTTGCTATGGCGGTAACAAATTACCTAAAACGACGCCGTTTAGATCATTGCAAAGTGAGAAAAACGTTTGATTTTCTAAGATTCACCGTCTTCTTACTCCACTTCTCACTCTTTCACCCAAAGTCTTCATTCTTCTTCCTCTCTAAGTGAACTCCAATGGAGTCAAAGGCAAGAAGATAGGGCTTTGTTCACCTTCGTGCTCGCGGCGGATACGAGTTCGTGGATCAACGCTGCTTTGTTCTTCTTCCCCGTCACTCGTCAACTGCAACATTGTCTCTTCAAGTCTCGCCACTGAAAGGTATGGTTCGAAAGGGTTTTTTTGCTTTTGTTCATAATATTGAAATGTATGTACTCTATTATCCACTTATCAATCAAAACAGCGTTTTCTTGTATATTTTTGTTTTTTTCTATGTTCAAAATCAGGTTTGTGCTTTGGTTTGTTTTGATTTTGGGGTTTTTGGTTCCTCTGTTTTATTTTGCAAAACAAAACAGGGTATGTTTAATTATGTGAATGTTCATAGTTGGTGGTGATTTGTTGCTTAGATTAGGGTTTGGTTGTGTTTTGTTCGGTGTTGGTTCCCCTATTTTTATTTATGAATGAACATCAAAAGAGACCAGAATGTGCATATCCAATTTCTCAGAATGGTTCCTCTGTTTTATTCTATTCTTATACTATTTTAAGGATATGAGATAGATCAATGTTCCTGGGAATTTTTCTTTATTTTAAGAATTCAATTTTAAAATGGGTCACAATCCATATATTCTAGTGTAGTCAATCAAAGGCATTCGAGACTTTTTATTTTTTTTTTTACGTCTTGCTACCCATTTCTTTTAAAGACACTTCACACTTGTGCCTATTTTCAGATGATTATATTGATTTTGATTTCAATGTTCCAAGGTGATTTTGCTTTCAGCTTTGGTGTATTTAGTATATTATAACTCAAAAGGCATTGATATATAAATGGATAGGTAGACAGAAATCTAAAAGATTTGCATATCAAGATGTCAACTAAAAATAATAAAGATGAAAACTATTTTATGATGATACATATATACGTCTTGAGAAAGCATAAAACTATGATCCTATGGGTTGCTTTTTGCCTATACATTTGTTGTACATAAAACTGTGTCTGCAGCAGCATCATTCAATAAAAGTCTTGCTTCTCTTTCTAACAACTAATTAAGTAGTGTTAATTGATCTAATTCAATCTTTGTCTTACTTCTCTTTCTTACCTCGTCAGTGATTTTATAGTTTGTTTAATTAGACACTAGAATTGATCTAAATCAGTCTTTGTCTTGCTTCTCTTTCATTCCTAATTTTCTTTTTATATGCTCTTTTTCATGTGATTTGAGATTTGGCAAATAATTTCCTATTTTCTCCTATTTTTCTATGCTTAGTTATGAGAGTAATCTTAGAGTATAATATACAAATGAGATTGATCAAAACTAAACCTGTTTATGGTATTTTGTATTTTGGTAATGCAGATGGAACGACTATTTGATATTATTCTGCACCATGGGGGAGAGTTAAGGTGGAATGATGATGGGACTCGGGTGTATGAACCCGATAACAAGTATTGCGTAGCTAACAATGAAGAGGATACTATGGATATTTTCTTTGTGAGGAACTATCACAAGAAGCTTGGATACGACAAGATTGATGAGTGTTTCTGGCTGGTTCCGGGTACTAACTTGGCAAATGGTTTAAGGGAATTATGCTCCGACAATGAGCTGCTGCATATGTGCCAAGCTGCTCGGATAAATGATGGACTTGTTCATGTGTCCTACAAACATGGAATATCAATGCCAGATGTGGTTGAGGACAATGTGAGTACTGCTGCAAACCAAGGTGATGATGATGACATTGCTGAAGTTGATGAAACAACTTTCTTGAAGACCAAAGCCTCTAACAGAAGCTCACCTCCAAAGCCCAATCCCCCTTCAAACACCAACCCAACTCCAACTCCTATCTCTCCCAAAAAAGCCTCTCAAAAAAGCTCACCTCCCAAGCCCAACTCGGAGAACCATACCAAGCCCAATATCAAGCCCACTTCAAAAAAACTGTCAAAGGCTACCCTAACACCCAAGCTAAACCCTACACCCAAAAACAATCCCAGCATTCAAATTGGCCAAAAATGCACACTCAAGATAAATTTGGATTCCACAAGAAAGAGAACTTCACAACCTCATGATACATCTGCAGCCAAAGGGAAAGGGATAAATGAAGATGAGTCCTTAAGTGGTGATGATGATTAAGAAGATAGCACATACAAGCCATGTGAAGTAGAAACTTCAAGTGATGAGGATGTTGTTGTTCAGCTTTGTAAGGCTAAGAGGAGGCTGACTCAGTCACAAAAGCCTTATGCATCTATCCACCAACCTAAGAAGCATTCTGCATCAGCCCCACATAAGGAAAAACATAATATTCTACAAGATGATGATGGCTTGGTTGAGGATGATTCTGACGAAGAAATTGGTTATGGTCTCAGGGATGTAGTGCTTGATGCACTAGATCCAGGTGCAGATCCTGAGGAATCTGATTCATGGCATTCAGAAGAGTTGAAGACTCCTCCTAACTCTAAAGATGAGAAATCTGATGCTGATTCTGATGAGTTTCCAGTATACAAAGAAGGGACACGCTTTGGGAATCTGGAACTTCATGTGGGGATGAAATTCCCGTCTAAGCATGATTTTAGGGAGGCTGTGAGGGAGTATACGATTCAAGAAGGGAGGAGGATCTGGGTCAAGAGGAATGATAAAATTAGGTGCCGAGCCAAGTGCAAAGTTAAGCAATGCGGTTGGGTAGTCCACGCATCAAGGGACCATGGAGATACGTGCTGGCAAATCAAAACACTGAAGGGTGAACACAATTGTGAGAGAGAAAAGACCACTAGGTCTGCGAACAGGGCTTGGCTGGCAAGTAAATTGGTTAACAAAATCAAGAAATATCCAAATTTCAAGCATTGTGATACAACGATTTACTTTAAGTCAAAGTGCAAGTTGGAGTTGAATAGGAACTCAATTGGTAGGGCTCTGGCAGATGCCAGATCTGTTGTGTACGGTGACGAGAGGGTACAATATGCCATGGTTTGGGACTATGGACATACATTGCTAAAATGCAACCCAGGATCAACTGTTAGGATTGGTGTCATTCCTCAAGCTGACGGTGAGACAACCTTTGAAAAGATGAATGTATGTTTGAGTGGTTGCAAGATGGGTTTTAAAGCTGGCTGCAGGCCCCTAATTGGACTTGATGGTGCCTTTCTTAAGACATAAACCGGGGGTCAAATACTATCTGCTGCAGGACAAGATGCAAACCATCATATGTATGTCATTGCTTGGGCTATTGTTGCTGTGGAAAATAAAGAGAATTGGAAGTGGTTCTTAGAGTTGCTACATGAAGATCTCAGAGATTACAGGGAAAATGGATGGTGTTTCATTAGTGACATGCAAAAGGTAAACAATTATAAGTCCAGCAATATGATATTTGACAATTATAACAATTATATCTCCAACAGTTATTAACATTTGACTTTAAATTCCAGCATTATGTAATGTTATACGTGCTGCACTTTATAGGGTTTAATTGCAGCTATCCAAGAAGTTATGCCTGGTGTGCACCACCGTTTTTGTGTGTGGCATCTATGGCGAAACTTTAACAAGCAGTGGAAAGAGCTTTCATTGAGAGGGTTGTTGTGGGAATGTGCAAGGTCAACAACGTTTGAGGCTTTCACGAATAACATGGACATGATAAAGATGATAAACGAAGATGCATGGAAATATCTCAACAAATTTCCTAGAGATTCTTGGACTAAGTCATTATTCATCCACAGGCCAAAGATGGACAACATCTGCAACAATGCTGGTGAGGTCTTTAATGCAAGGATAAAAGAGGCAAGAGCTAAACCTATTATCACTCTTCTTGAAGAAGTGAGAATGTTTGCTATGAGGTCAATGGCTAAAAACAAGGTGAAGCTGGCCAACCATATGGGAAAATTACCTCCTGTAATTTGGAGCAAACTAGAGAAGAACAGGAAGCAAACTGGAAATTGGACTGTTGTGTGGAGTTCAGACAGTGGCTTTGAAAAGTTTGAGGTGCAAGGCGACCCTACACACTGCGTGGACTTAGGAAAAAGACTCTGCACATGCCAATTTTGGATGCTAACAGGTTCTCTCTAAAAATAAATTTGTGCTTGGTTTTTGTCATATTTCAATTTCAGGCTACATACAATTCTATGTTTATTAATCTACCTGGTTAATCATGTCTGATTATTTCTAGGAATACCTTGTGTTCATGCATGTGCCGCAATTGCTTGGTTGAACAAGAACCCCGAGGACTTCTGTCACAAGTGGGTAACCATGAATGCCTACAGAAACACTTATGAGTATCATCTAAATCCAATACCTGGACAACCAATGTGGGAGACTACTCAATGTGCAAGGCCTCAGGCACCAAAGTTCAAGAGGAAGCCAGGTCCCCTAACAAAGAAAAGAAGGAAGGATGCAGATGAAGGCAACATTGGAACCAAAAAAAATAAGCAAGATGGTGGGTTAAAGAGGCAACTTCGGTAATTCAGTTACCATTATTGTGGATCAAAGGGGCATACCAAGAGGGTTTGTTTTAAGAAGAGAGTTGATGATGTTGCTGCAGCTGTTGCTGCTGCTGCAAACCAAGGTGATTTTGTTACAAAAGAAGCCAATTATGCTCATGCTGCACAACATGATGGTGCTGCTGCAAATGACAATGCTGCTAGTAGTGTTGCACAGAATGAAATTCCTGCTGCAACTCAAATTCAGCAAGCAACAGAAATTGAATTGTCTCAGCCAAACTACTTAGAGACACAAGACACTCAACAGGTAATTACTTAGGTGATTTATTCCATTAAGGTGCCTGAATTGTTAATTAGAAATAAGCTAATTGGTGTTAAATTGGAGCAGGTACAACCTCCAAGACCACCTAAGTTACAAGCTAGAAGAAGGAGTTCACCACCACCATATTCTGTCAATGTGGACCCAATGAAAGGAGCTAGTAGAGGCACAACATCCAGATTAGAAAGCTTCATGAGATATATCCCCACTCCGGATTTTCAGCAACCAAGAAAGAAAGATTGAGAATGATGCAATTGAGGGCTCTTTTTGGTTTTTAAACATTTAGGAATTTAGGACTTCTGTTTGTGGTTAAACTAATTAACTTTCATCAAAAGTCCCTTTTGTTTGTGGCAAACTTGTGTCCCATGACTTCACTTGGTTTCATTTTAAGTCTGATATTTTCACTTGGTTATGATTATCTAAGGCATTATGGCTTTTGTATCTAGAAATATACAATATTAACCTTAATCAAAAGCCCCTTTTGTTTATGGCTAAACGTGTGGCCTCTACTTCCATTTTGAATTGGTACTATTACTTTATAATGTTGAAACAGGTCATTATACCAGATTACTTGTCAAGTTAAATTAGTTGCATTCATGCTACGTCATATTTCATGGTCATATAAGCTAGTGAAGAAAATGAATAAATGTGAATTTGAGAGTTTGTGGAGGAAGAAGAAGAAGATGAGTACAGGAGTGAAGAGAACAAGAAAATGAAGAAGGAGGTGTAGGGAAGAAAGGAACGAAGAATTAGGTTTAGGATTATAAAGGGGATATAGGGACTACATTGTATCCTCATTTTTAAATTAGCCACATCAGATTCACTTTACCAATCCGAGTTGGCAGTGTTTGGCCATGTCACTCATGCCATTACACTACATTTAACAGAAGGAATAACGTGGTGCAAATTTAAAAAACTCAGCGACCAATTTAGTGCAATTGATATCTCGGAGATTAATTTAGGTCAATCCGTCAATCTGGGGGACTAAAATGGGGCTTAACTCTTAGTATGTCATTAACTAGGTAGTATACATTACGTGTATACATATGAGAATTTGATAAACTAAGCTTCTGCTTTGGACGAAATGAACAATTCCCAAATATAGCTTTCTTCATGTTACACGTACACACATATGAAACTCTGATAAACTAAGGTTCTGCTTTGGACGAAACGAAAGTATTTCCCATACATATACTAATTAAGAATATTCAAACAACTTATAAGTTTCAAATTCATCGAGACAAGATTCTTTCTTCTGTTTTTATTTTTTTTAACATGGACAAGTCTACGTAGAAATTTTAGGGTATAAATAAATAATCCTAGCAAGCATATATATATAAATGAATGGTATATATATATATGAATGGTTGAAATTTTAAAAATAAGGAAAAAACTAAGAAGCCAACACATTATGACTAATAGGGAGCTAATACACACTATATATGAGTTACGAATAATAACTCATATAAATTTTAGATGATAACTTAATTCTTGGCTCTCTAACGTTGGTTTCGTAGCACTATTCTAAAAATAATAATTATTATAGTGTATAAAAAAAGTGAATTATAATCAACAATCTTTATATGAGAAGGTAAATTATCATTTCTCATTTGGTTTTTCTTTTATTTTTTATTGGACGCTCTTTGAAACACCACCGTCACATCCTAGCAATAACCGCCGCAACTATGTTCTCTCCACAAAGGAAGAACAAGTAAGAGAAAATAGAATGCCTCAGCGATTGGAGTTTAATCGACGCCCTTTGAACTGCCATGTTCGCAAAGCGCTAGCGTGTCCTTCAATCACTGTTATAATTTCGATTTTTTCTCACTTAGTCTTTTTTTTTTTGGAAAGAGTGGAGTTGCGACAGTCATTAAAGGACACGAAGGCGATTTTTCATAAAGCGTCCAACTGAGAGAAAGAAAAATCAATTGATAATCGATAATTTACCCTCTCAAGATGAAAGGATGGATTAGAATTTACCTAAAAAAATCTTAACTACTTTTTTAAGAATATTTTAATATTTAGTCCATCATATGTGCTTTTACTTTTTTTTTTTTGGTTTAGACTTTAAAAATCAATTTGAATGGTTGATTTATTAATTAGCTCCATCATTCCTTTAATTAAGTGTTTGAGTTTGAATATACTCTTTAATTACTTAAAGGTTTAGTATTAGCTGTTGAATTGCTGTATATCTCAACGATTAATACTAAACCTTTAATTGAAGTTATAATTCGTGGTGAATGATTTGTTGACCTATAAAAATTAAAAAAATCTTTAAACTATTCTTTTAATAATCAACAATGTTAAATAACTAATAAAAATTCAGTCAATATTAGGCAACAATTTAAATTAAATATTTTATTTTTTTAAATTTTAGATGTTTTGTTTTTAAAAAATACAAAATTAAATGATTACTAGTTGTTTTAAGTTTTAGATTTTTTAGTAATTTCATTATGAATGTTCTATAAACAAATGTTACGAATGTTTTATTTTTTATTGGTTAAAAAATATTGGTTATCTATACTTTTCTTTTAATAATACTATTATATACAAGAAATAAGAGCAATTAACTTTTTTAATAACTAATTGGCTTCTAATAATTAACTATCAATATTTTTTTTTTTAATATGTACTAATATTCTATTTGATTTTTCTTTTCTAGATGATTCTTTTCCAGCTTCATCGGTCTTACTATTTCTCGTGTGATGTTTCAGAAAAATTATTGGTACTTTTGGGTGATAAATTATAGCTTGATGACGGAAGCTCATTCATTTTCTGCATAATACATACATATAAATATATACGTAGGCGAATCAAATATTATAAAATCGGTAATACTAGATGTACCATTGTACACACCATTTAATAACACGGAAAAATATAAATATTAGCATAGAAAAATGTAAATTTATATGCTAATGTTTATATTTTATGTGTTGCTCAATGATATGTACAGGTGTGTACAATGGTGCACGTAGATTTATTCTTATAAAAAAATAAAATTTAAAAAGGAAATGCACACAAATAATGTATACTGTTAAAAAAAGGAATAATGCAGACAAATAATATATAGTGCGTGACTGCGTGTATTAAAGGCACTAACGTGCTTAATAATACACATTTTAATATCTTAAATAAAAGATAAAAAATTATTTGGAACATCTGCTAAGTAGCCAATTAAAGAGCCAATGTAAAAAAATATGTGTTGGTTTCATTTTTATTTCGGGTAAGCTTTTACTATTATGAATTTGTTGGCTTCCTATAAACTACATAATATTGACTCTGTAACATAATAATATATTAAGTATTTATAGTCAAAGTAAAAAGTCATTAGATCGATTCTTAATTTTAATATTCTGAAATAAATGTATTTTAGAAAAGTAATGTATTTACAATATGCATCTATATTAAAATTAATTTCTATAATAAATATATTTAAAAAAAAATTGGACACCAATTCTCTTCTATATCCCTTGTTATACAATAGATACATGAAATATGAGCAAATAACTTTTTTTCTTGGTCATATATATGTACTAATATTCTGTTAGAAAATTTTTTTACTAGATGATTCAATTTTCCAGCTTCATCGCTCTTGCTTACTATTTCTCGTGTTATGCTGATCTCCAGAAAAACTATTCGTACTCGATGGCCGAAGATAATTCATTTTCCAAATAAGGTAATAATAGTAAAGTTTAATATATGTAAAATGAAAAAAAACAAAGAGAGAAGATGCAGTCAAATGTATTATAGTATAAAATTTGGTATATAATTATATAAAGTTTAGTTTTAATGCACCAGCGTAAAAAGTTTTGTATATATTAATGCATTTATATATAGTTGCAATTGTGAGATAAACCGAGTAACAAGTAATTAATGGTTCATTTCCAAACTAAAAGTCAACAAAAATAAAATGTCAACGTTATGAAAGGTTATTAATAAGTTAAATATGATTAATGAGGAATATGAATTGAATCAGACGCGAATAATGGAGTTGCTTCCTGGTTGATAAAATCCCTCAGGGGTCATTGCAGGCCGTTGTGATTTCGTTTTCGCTTTCTTTGACTCAAACATGTTTCACTGCAACCATACGTATTCTCAAATTAATTATACACAATTTATTGCATTGACAAGTGGTACCTTTTTCACGAAAATGACATCTATATGTATCTATATAGCTAGAGGTGATATCTAAGTAATCACTTTTATATGAGAAATGAAAAAGCATTTATAGTCATTTAATTAATTTAAATGGTTAAGATTAAACACTTTTATTAAATTATAATAAATGCTTTTTCATTAAATAGTAATAAATGTATTAATAAATATTTAAATTCAATAAATAGATCTTCAATTATAATTCTAAAATCAAATATTCAAATTCAGTATCATTGAAAATTATATTTATTGTTGTTAAATTTTTTCTTTTTTTAAAAAAAAATTAATATGAAATATTATTGTACACTTATCAAATTTTAAATCCAAAAACAAAATCTACTATAGAGCATACTACATACTATTTTTTATATGAAATAAAATTATATAAACTATCTAATCGGTCCTAAATTAAAAATGTTTAAAGATATTATTTTCTAATTATTTTTCGTTAAAATTATCTATTGTTTTAACCTCTACAAAATTATAATTCAATTATAATTAGATAATGTCTTAGACTCCATTTGTCATGAAATTGACTCTAATATTGAATTGGTCAGATTTTATCTTTAACTAATTTTAAATTTAAGAGTTGTACGTACTAAAAAGTGTTATAATAATTTTTACCGTTTTGCTATATGTACACATAAAACGCATGAAACACATAAACCTTTTTCTCTTGAGGGAGTGATTAATTAGGATGTGTTTGTGTGTTTTATGTGTACACCAATATTAATTATAATTTTTAATATTAGTCGGATAATAACCATATGACTGGCATTAGTTATTTTTTAAAACCAAATTAAATAGCAAGACTCTGTATAAATAATTTTATTGTCCAATAGTTATAGAATTTAGTCATTTACATAGCAAAAAGAAAAGTTAGGAATAAATAAATTATCACTAACGGTTGGCACTTAGGTATTTTGAAAATAATGTGTTTAAAAAAGTTAAATTAGAATTCATGAAATAGTTTATATTATTTATTTCATATAAAAAATTGTATGCTGTATAGTAGAATTTTTTTTTTAGATTTAAAATTTGGTAATTATACAACAATACTTCATATTAAAAAAAATTTAAGAACATAAGTGATTTTTTTAATAATAGTAAATTTGAATATTTGATATTAGAATTATAATTGAGAATATATTTAGTAAAAAAATTATTATTCAGAATACATTTATTGAATTTAAATGTTTGTACATACATTTATTATTAGTTAGTGGAAAATCATTTATTACTACTTAGTGGTGATGTTTGATCTTAAACATTCAAAAACTAGTATCTAATGGCTATAAATGCATTCTCATTTTTCATATAAAAGTGGCTTTCTCCCTAGATACCACCTCTCTATACCTATACATTTACCTCTATTAAGTATTGATTTATAAAAATGAAGTATAAGTAATCAACTTTTAGCTAACTAATATTAGAGTTCAAGTTTATTATTTAGCATTTAAGATTAATGATTTATCATTTATGATTTAGAATTTATAATTTAATATAAATAAAATAGTTTATTAAAAATTGTCTGATGTTGTATAAAAAAAAATTAGTTTTCTGACATTACTTTTTTTAAAATAATTTTAAAATAACTATATTGAAAGTTCGCTGTGTAAAGTTTTTTTTTTCGTGTCAACCTTGATGTGTTTGGAATCTGGCGAATGCAACAATCCACACTTGGGTTGGAACTTGAAATGACGCTTTGATACCTTTATTAGCTTTGTATGTATATCTTATTGAGCGCCATGTATTTGATCATTATACATTCATTGTACATAATACATACGTATTTATGATTAGGGCAACTCTTCGATGCAGGCGCAAAACTGTACAGGTGTACAGTTGTATCTTTGGACGGCTCAGATCCCGCCACATGTTGAGGGACATAGGCGCCGCTGAGTAACCCGACTAAGGATTGGTCTCCGTTCCGCGCCAAGGACACGAGCCATGACTTATTTTTGGATGTTCTTGGGTCTCATTATTTGGGTCTAGACCAAAAAAGAAACACACCATTGGTTGCACACCACCATCCTGGGTCAGAAAAATTTGCCCACCTCCATGGTTGGGGAAAAAGTGTTTTCTTTCTGGATGAGGTAAAGGCATATTCGGCCAGAAACAGGGAAGAGCATTTTAGCCATTAACAACCCCTTGGCGCTGAAGGTTCGGCGACCATTCTGGCGATAGTTGTCGGAGGTGTCGTAGGGTTTCGTGGTTGGATATCGACGGCAGCGGTAGTGCGACAGGGGTGAAGTGTTGGTTGCCACCACAGGTATGTGAATTTATGTACATTAAACACGTTTTGATATTTGAAGGCTGAATGTTCATGGAGGGGGGTACGGGCACGCAGTTAAGGGGAGGAATTGTTTGTGTGGCGTGGGGGAGGGGGTGGGGGTGGTGGGGTTCGTATCTTTTGCCAAGGTTTGATTTTTTGTAAACTAAGCGAACGACAAGATGTGGGAATGTGTTCTGATTTGACCTAGCTTTTGGTTGAGGGTTTAGGTGCGGAAGGTAACGAAGTTTTGTTACAATTTTGCAGGGCAGGCAAGAGTTGAAAGTCGCGACATGGACACTGTGTTAACGGAAAGCGAGGACGGAAGTTCTGATGAAGTCAGCATGTATGATGAGACGGGATCCGTGAGCTCATCTAAGGATGCTGTTTCGAATGAGATGTTTGATGGCGATGAGCTGGCCAGCGAGGAACCCATGGATGAGAACGTTGGGGGTTCAAAGGATGAGGAAGAAGCCGATAGTGTTAAAGGTATGTTCAGGACAGCCGAAGATTTTGCAGGCTAAGAGTTCGAAACGGAAGAAGAGGCTCTTGGTGCATACAAATCTTTCGCAAGGATCAGGAGATTTGGAGCAAGGAAAGGTGACGTGGGGCGTGCCAAAGGCGTGTTGGTGAGACGAGATTTCTTTTGCCACCGGCAGGGGCTACGCAGACTAAAGCACTATGATCGGCCTGACTGGGTGAGAGAGGAGAAGCTGGAGAGTCGGACTGACTGCAAGGCGAGGTTGAAGATCCACTACAACTCTAATCGTGGTGTGTGGAAGGTAAGAAAGATCGTGGATGAGCATAACCATGAGATGGCTCCGGCTTTGTTTAGCAATCTCATACCGAGTCACCGCAAGATGAGCACCGGGGATAAGTCCATGGTTGATACGTTAAAGAAGTTCGGCATTGCTACGTCGAAGATTATGGCCTACATTGCGGGGCAATCGGGTGGTTATGGGATGTTGCGCTTCACGAAGAAGGACCTCTACAACTATGTACATACACAAAGGAGAGCCCGAATATCTGATGGGGATGCGGCGTCGACAATTAGCTACATGGCTGGTAAGGCAGACGGTGACTTGCATTCAACCGCGAGGTACACGACAACGGTTGACAATCGGCTTGGCAGCCTACTGTGGACAGATGGTGTGATGAAGTCGGATTATAACATATTTGGAGATGTGCTGGCATTCGATGCCACGTATAGGGGTAACAAGTACAAGAAGCCCCTTGTTGTCTTCTCCGGAGTTAACCATCACCGGCAGACTTCCCTATTTGGATTCGCTCTTCTTGAGGATGAGGAGTTTGTGACGTATCGGTAGGCATTGGAAAATCTTCTCGATTTCATGGGTGGAAAAGCGCCGAGCCTGGTTGTTATGGATAGAGACAAGGCAATGCGGGTGGCAATCAACGAGGTTTTCCCTGCTGCCAAGCATAGGTTGTGTGCATGGCATCTGGAGAAGAACTGTGTTCAGAGGGTGAAGGATGTTCAATTTCGTAAAGTTTTCAAGAAGGCTGTTTATGCGAACTTTGATCCGGAGGAGTTTGAGGAGTATTGGACGAGATGTGTTGATCGGTTGGATTTGGGGGCAAACTCTTGGGTTCAGAGCACATATGCCATCAGGGAGAGTTGGGCGACGGCATATCTGAGGGGGACTTTCTGTGCTGGCTATAGGACGACATCAAGGTGCGAGGGAATTAACGCCTTCGTCAAAAGTTTCTTGAAGTCGACAGGTAGCATTCTCGAGTTAGTGTGTAGTCTTGATCGTGTTGTGAAGGACTATAGGAACAATGCTGACGACGGGTCTTGATTCAATAGAGAGCAACGCTGCGAAGAGATATACGAAGGAAGTGTTCAGGGATGTGAAGAAACAAATCAGGTCTGTTGGGGCCTTGCTATTCCAAGGGTGAGATAGCATTAGCACAACCGTGGTGTACTGGTTTGCGAAGATGTCAAGTCCCCATAGGGTTCATAAGGTTTTGTATGACCCAAATGGGAAAAAGCTAGAGTGTGAGTGCAAGATGTGGGACAGCGACGGTATACCATGTTGCCACATCTTTTGTGCGATGAAGTATGAAGGATTAGGGGAAATTCCGGAATCTCTTGTGTTGAAAAGGTGGTGCATTGATGCAAAGGACTTTAGCGCTGCGAAAAAGGCTGAAAGCAGTTGTGACAATGTCCAGTTGGTTCGCTATGGGGCTCTGCATGCTGCAGTGACCATTATCTGCACATTAGGAAGCAAAGATGCGGAGGCCTTTGCGACATCCAAAGATGCTTTGTGCAAGCTCGAGGAAAGGTTGTGGTTTAGAGAGGTGAAAGAACATGGAGGCCTAGCGGGTTTAGCTCGTAACAGGGAATTGCATGTGAGTGACCCCAATGTGGCACCAATGAAGGGTGCGCCGAAAAAGGGTAAGGAGCCTGTCAGGGCGAGCGACAGTCAGCCAGCAAGGAAGAGGTGTTGCACCAACTGCGGTTTGGAGGGTCACACGAAAAGGACATGTCGACGAAGGGAGGAAGAGACATTGTTTTCGAGCGAGGGTGGCAGCTCCACCAAATACTGTAACTCACCTTGCAACTCTGAACACGTAAGTATCCAGCCTATGTGTTTTATGCTGTTATATCATGGGCCTGTATTATTGACCAAAATAATTTTACTCTCACGTCAAATAATTTAGACACTGAGTTATTGTTTGATGATAAGATCTGTTATGTTGAGCTTAGGAAAATAATTTAGTTGTTATTAGTTGCATGAGATAAAGTTACATACGAATTTTGATAAATTAAAGCAGGCCGATATAAGGCATGGGAGGTTTCAAATTAGCATAAACATGTTTTCCCTATGTGCAACATGATGATTTTGCTTATACTCGAACTGGAATGCATAGGGTGTTAGTAGGCAACGTGATTGGAATAGAGAGGATCCCTTTGTGAAGGAGGCGCTAGGGAGCTGGGGCGATCCCAGCCAGATCCAGAAAGGCGGTCACCAACGCGATGTGAATCTCGGAGTCACACCGTCTTCTGCGAACATATTCCTTTGGGGCCAGAATATACATCAATTCTATGCGTCGCAGAGTTTTGCTGCTGGCTGCAGCGGAACCCCTAACCTTGCTAGTCCTTCAATGACGCCCTCGCACGCGGCTGGCCAAAATGTGTCAAGGTCCGGCGGAGGCGGAGAGGCATTTGCAAGTTGGATAAAGGAGGTAAGTGGCTTTACACCCTAAAGTTAGGATTGAGGCATCTGGCCTATTAATACTTCTATTTTTGTAGATGTTTAAAAGACATGGTTAAAGGTTTAAATTATTAGTGGCATAGGTTCGTTAGTAACTTATACATTGTCAATGTACCAATCTTAGATGGCGTTTCTAACATGTTTATTCATTATGCAGGTGGTTGCCATGACTGACTCGACTAAGAAAGCGTAATTATAATATATGGGAAGGTTACCTGGAGTTTCCTTCATGTGCCTGGCAAAAGACTATTAATACATCATTTTAGACTCTGCTTCTGTTGTAATGATTTCAGCTACATTGATAGCACATGTCTTAGGTACTTGTAGTTTTCATGCCATTCCGTTAGTAGATTCTAGGCATGTAACCTGGCTAACTTCATGCTGTAATAATGGTAGGTGTCTTCGGGTCAACGTTAAGGATTGGAGCCTACATGGCACGTTATGTATGTAACAACTTGGTGCTCATAAAATTAGTTTCAGCATATTCGCTTGAGCTATAAGATGATATTGTATCCCCGTAATTTACAACAAGAGTGTGGCATGTGTTTAGGGTTTAGGGTTAGTAGTATTTACAGGTTGAGTGTGGTGCCACGATTGAGGCATGTTTCTAGTATTCTTTTGGTATTGGCGCATAAGTATGACAGATTTTAGCCATTAGATTTGGATATAAGATGATTCACACGTATGTGAGGGTATGAATAATGTGAGACTTACAAACACTTCGACATAATCGTATTCACTAGTTCCTTTGGTAACAAAAAATTATATGCACCGGTTTTAATATATAGATGGCACGAGATATAGCCTAAGTATGATTGGTGTGCCTCGGGTACATCAACATAAGGAGTGGCAAAAAATTGATTGGGATTCAGCTTCTTCACTGACCATAAAAGCCCAATCCCATGCAAGCAAAAAATTGTTCTATCATAAAAAATAAATCAGTTCCCAAATTCCTCATTCCTAGAGGGCCCTCCGAACAGGCTGCGAGACCATCTCCTTGCTTCGCCAGTGCCGAATCGCCTTTAGCACAACGTCTCGAGAGAGGGGATTATGGTTCCTTAGTACCAAATCAGTTGCTAATTTCATCCTCCCTTCCAATGCTACCACCTGCATGGGTAACGCCAATTTCAATATATTCAATTTACATAAATCACATTAATTAGGTTAGGTTAATTGGGTTTAGGGTTTATGTGTCAATATTTCATAGTTATTGCCCTGGTGTGGTGATGCGAATCACCTCTACCCGGTAGTTGAACCACATTATTTCTCGTATCATCCACTATGAGACCCACACCCCACAATCATTCCTGCCGACAAGTTAACAAACCAGTAAATAAATAAACCCACTAATAGGTTGGTGCATATGTGCACTGTCAATGCATACGTGACTTTCAATATGCTTAGATTGTATTAGTCAGAACAACAATTATGCAAAACATGTTTCATGTGGCACAAGTGTAGAGAGAATATTACGATTCCTTGTGTTGCTGAGGTACTGTTGGAAACTCAAACTCAAACTCAAATCTAGAGAACTTGGGCCTCTCAGCTAAAGGCCTGGACAACCATGACTGCCCCAGCGTCAGCGATTCCAAGTACAGGGCTTGCTCATGAAAATGTAGGAAAAAAATATGTGAACACCTATAGTTTAAATAAACTCTTGTTGAATTGGCATATCAGCATAGCGGGGTTTCAGGCGATGGACACACCACATCAATCATGTTAAGTTTCTTATTTTCCAAATCGTTTGAAATCCGGTATGAATCCAAGTAAATCAGTTTCAAGTGCTTCACGTCGACGAGCATGAGATACCAATGGCCCAAAGAAAACATAGGAACATATATCTGTCAAATACACAGTGATCATACACATTAAGGCGAGGTTTGAGTGGAGGAATATATAAGGGATTATAGAATCATGTAAAGCATCATACAATTAGTTCCCTGGTCAGTGGAGGAATTTTAACTCTCTAATAAGTAATAAGATAACCACTCACCCAAGCAGCCTTGTCTACCTTGGACCTCATGTGGATTCGCTTCAGCGCAGCAACATTGCCCGTTGAACAAGGTTCTGAAAACCGGACCATTCATCGAACCGCTCGAGCTACTGATTAGAGGTTTTGTAGGTTCACCGGTCCAACCGGAGGTTCAACCGTTTTATAATAAAATAATATAAAATAAATATAAAGATACAAAATATAATTATATATGATAATATATCTTAAATTGTCTTCTAAGTTTAAAATACTAAATCAACTAAAGTATAATAATTTCACCCAAATACAATATACAAAGTCAATATTAAGTAGTTTTATGTTAAAATAACTATTATTTTTCTATTTTAATAATTTATTAATTATTTTATACATACTATATTATTATATATAAATATTTATTGAAAAATAATATTAGTAAATATTTCAACCGTGAGAAAAGTAAAAAATAAGTGTTTGCATTTTAATTTATAAATATTTAATTATGGGTAATATTAGATGTATCATTGTACACAATATTTAGCAACACGAAAAAATGTAAACATTAACACAA